>WOVY01006035.1:0-110000 GCA_013436015.1 Rhipicephalus annulatus | reverse complement strand
CACCGAAGCAGCCCGGGGGGAAGGCCCGTCGTTTCGCGGCCAAAACACACCCCGCTTTCTGTTTTTTTTTTTCTCCACGGCCGCACAGCTCGGCTCATTCTTGAAGCAGAGTCTTCAACGCGTTGGGTGTTGTCTGGCGTGGCGAACCGTTAAAGAGTGCGGAGAGAAGCCGGCGAGAGCTCTTTTAGCCCTCGTCACCGGCGAACTCGGCGGCTGCCAGCCCAGACGGTGCAAATTGAACCGTGCCTCTTCTGCTCAGCTGCCCTCACCCGTTCTATCAGAGCAGTACTGCGGAGGATGCATGTGGTACAAGCGCGGCTGCGGAGTCGACGTATGCATATTTCCACCACTAGGCGTAAGGAACCGTTTTGTTACGTTCTCATCAGGTAATGATTGATTGATTTGTGGGGTTTAACGTCCCAAAACCACCATATGATTATGAGAGACGCCGTAGTGGAGGGCTCCAGAAATTTCGACCACCTGGGGTTCTTTAACGTGCGCCCAAATCTGAGCACACGGGCCTACAACATTTCCGCCTCCATCGGAAATGCAGCTGCCGCAGCCGGGAATCGAACCCGCGACCTGCGGGTCAGCAGCCGAGTACCTTAGCCACTAGACCACCGCGGCGGGGCGTTCTCATCAGGTAGCCAAAGGTAGATGTACTACGTGGCCAATAATAAAGAGAAGAAATAAATGGAGAAACGTCCCATTCCGGCGACTCTTCAATAACTGCTTAGATATTTTCGCTCGCACGGGCACGGCTACCTGCAAGTTAGAAGGTCTCAATGAGAAATGAGACTGCTAAGAAAAGAAAATTTATCGCTTACTTTACCAGCAGGGAGTAAAATAGAGAGAAGACGAGAAGAACAGTGGAGAGTTCAACCAGGTGAAACAGTCTGGTTAACTACTAAGCTATGGCATATGGAGCAAGGTTCTGAAAGATCAACAGAAAATAAAAAAACAAAAAAAGTTATCCTTCAATCGCATGTTTTAAAAGAGGTCAGAAAAGTTCACCACAAGAAAGACTCATACCTTACCATATAGCGCTCTGTTCCCCCCTTTTTTTTCTTCAACTCATTAGGCCAGTGCCGGATAGCAAACCTGACGTGCGACTGTTCACCATTTCGTTAGGTCTCTCTCACTCTGGTTTTATGCAAGAGAGAAAAAAAACAATTTACTGTTTATTCGTAAATATACAGTGGTTTACATTACCAAAGCAGCAAAGCTATAGCGGCTTAATTTTTTTACCTAACCAGTTATCATAGCCAGTTGTGCTACATAGTATAATTTATCTATTATAGCAGCGCAGACAATGCAGATAGTGTTGCTCCGATTTCGTTGCAGCTTCCCCCTGCTACAGTAGTGGGAAACCACAGAAGTAAAATCATCACCGTTATTCAAAACCACTGCAGGACATAGGCCTCATTCCCTTGCAATGGTTTTTCTTAATGGCATATTTACTAACCATTACCCGCAGCCTTGTACTACATCTGCAATTCCATCGAGCACATGTGATAGGCTCTCTCTTTCTTTCTCTTTTTGCACGGATAAATGCAATATTGATTTTCATTGTCCCATAAGTTTTGCAGCTCGTATTACCAGTGACGCAGCATTTATCGCATTGTGACCTCCAGCGCCACATGCTTGAGCAACGAATGTCAGGCATCAGCCATTATGTTTGTTTTTTTCCACCAATTGCCCGACCTCGATATCGAACAATCTCATCATGTATGATGAGAGTCCTTGACTTGAAATTTTCGTCAGTACCGTTAATAGGAACATGACGCTCAGTTTCACAAAAGCGCACGAAATATGAGCAATCACAGGAATCTAACTTAGCATGCTCTGGTGGGAAAGCGGTTGCACTCAGAATTTCATCAAAAGAGAACAAAAAAAAGAAAATACATTTAGAACGTACGCAATGCGGCAGATAAGGGGTAAGGTTTACTGCGGATCAGGTATTTAGCTGCGAATCCCAAGACATCATTGTTGCGTGCTTGGCAATCAGATTGCGTTTCAGATTGCGTCTTCAGATTGCGTCTTCAGAACCCAAGAATTAAAACGCTTTTATATGTGCCTATATACAACATCAATATTTCTCGTAGTCAGTTTTCAACAACTCTTTGATAAGCTCTGCTTGTTCGCACTGCTGAAAGCGTCTGTATCCGTTAAATTAAAACACTTTTAAATACGCCTATACACAACATCAATATTTCTCGTAGTCAGTTTTCAACAACTCTTTGATAAGCTCTGCTTGTTCGCACTGCTGAAAGCGTCTGTATCCGTTAAATTAAAACACTTTTAAATGTGCCTATACACAACATCAATATTTCTCGTAGTCAGTTTTCAACAACTCTTTGATAAGCTCTGCTTGTTCGCACTGCTGAAAGCGTCTGTATCCGTTAAATTAAAACACTTTTAAATGTGCCTATACACAACATCAATATTTCTCGTAGTCAGTTTTCAACAACTCTTTGATAAGCTCTGCTTGTTCGCACTGCTGAAAGCGTCTGTATCCGTTAAATTAAAACACTTTTAAATGTGCCTATACACAACATCAATATTTCTCGTAGTCAGTTTTCAACAACTCTTTGATAAGCTCTGCTTGTTCGCACTGCTGAAAGCGTCTGTATCCGTTAAATTAAAACACTTTTAAATGTGCCTATACACAACATCAATATTTCTCGTAGTCAGTTTTCAACAACTCTTTGATAAGCTCTGCTTGTTCGCACTGCTGAAAGCGTCTGTATCCGTTAAATTAAAACACTTTTAAATGTGCCTATACACAACATCAATATTTCTCGTAGTCAGTTTTCAACAACTCTTTGATAAGCTCTGCTTGTTCGCACTGCTGAAAGCGTCTGTATCCGTTAAATTAAAACACTTTTAAATGTGCCTATACACAACATCAATATTTCTCGTAGTCAGGAGGACGACGACGAAGTTACTTAGTGATAGAACGCGTCTGTCACTACTAACTGTTTTTCGTCATATTTTCCACGATTCCTGGGACGCTCCCTGCGTCCCGCCTTGTGGCGATGGCAGCGGCGACTTCTACAGGCCCACGTGGTCAAATGTCAGCGCCCTCAAGCTCTTCTGTGGCTCAAGGCTCATGGTCCATCACCAGCGACGGCTCAAGAGATGCTCCTGCTCTCGTGCACATGGACGAAGAACGAACTGCTGGCCCGTCTGGCTACAGCTCAGCATTTGTAAGCTCCGCAAGGAAACGAGGCTCTTGGAGCAGCTCCAGTGAAGACACGGACATCTACTCAGTCGACGGCGACGACTCATCAGATGGCAGCTTCGTGTCTGTGATGAGCCGCAAGGCCAAAAGGAGGCTAATCAAGACGTCATCACCAGCAAGCACGTCAACCGTGAAGGCAAGGAATGAACGCTGGCCGCATACCATTCTCTTCATGCCCGTGGATCCTTCCGCCAGCCTTCGAAAATTGAACAGGCAAGCCATTTCTAATGTTCTTGAGGGAATAGCGCAGAATGAAATCAAAGAGGTCCGGCTGAACACACGTAAGAACGTTTTAGCCGTTGACACAACACATGCAGATACGCTGCAGAAGCTTCGAATGATGACAGAGTTTGGAGATGTCAAAGTACGAGCGGTCGTACCGATGACTGGAACCTGCACTGCAGGTGTCATTTACGACATTGACTTGGCAATCCCAAACACGGATCTACCCATTCTGATAAAACCAGCGTACGAAGGAGTGGTCATTAAGCATATAAGCCGCCTCGGGAACAGCCGCTGCGTTAAGCTAGTCTTTGAGGGCGACTCAATCCCTACGCACGTCAAGGTAGGACATTTCCGGCATGTGGTACGGCATTTTGTCCCAAAGCCGCTTCAGTGCCACAAGTGCTTCAAGATCGGTCATGTCAAGGGCGTCTGTACAAACTCCACCGTATGCCCCCGGTGCGCGGAGGCGCACACGGTAGACACCTGTTGTGCAACAACTTATAGGTGCGGCAATTGTCGAGGTACGCATGAGGCCACGTCTAAGGAATGCCCAAGACTCAAGAAAGAAATGGGTATCCTGAAAGAAATGGTCAGGGATAACTCAACCCATAGAGAAGCTTCACAGAAAATCCGGCGTCGACGTCGCCACCGACGGAAGCGCTCCAGTCATGGTGATATTCATGCACCACTTCGGTCTACACCACCATCAACATCTAGTGGAAAGCCAGAGAGTACAAGAAAACCTCCACCGGCGAAGCCTCTCTCCCCTGAAGACTGGCCGGTGCTTGCGAACGCACGGCCTTCCGAGCAGCCCTCCCGCTCTCTGCTCCCAGTGAAAGCCAATGCTGCTGATGACGAGGCTCCAAACGCAGATCGTCAAATTATTCCTATGCTGCGATCCATTGTGAGTGTCATCAGAAGTGTTCTGACAAGCATCGACACGCCAACTGCTAGGAGTGGCCTACAGGTGCTGGACGCGTTGAGTCCGGTCCTTGCAAGCCTCCAGTAAAGCCATGGCCGACAATAACAAGTCGTTCCGTCAGGAGGTCAGAGAAGCGTCCATCTTTCAGTGGAACGCTAGAGGTCTGAGATCTCGCATATCTGATTTTCGCCAGTTTGTTCATCTGCACCGATTTCCCATCATGATTATATGTGAACCGAAATTATCGCACCCAATCAGATTATCCGGCTACGAGTCATTTTTCTCTTCAAGTGACATCGAAAGTAGCAAAGTTGTTGTATTTATTCGCCGGGAGCTTACTTACGTCGTCCAGCCAGTGCAACCTCACGACAGCAATCAGTATGTGTGCTTGTCTGTTAAAAAAGGAAAAGTGACATTCGCACTTCTAGGCGTGTATATATCCCCATCAGGTCATTTCGACGCCAACAAACTAGACGGCATATTAAGGGCACATCCGGGTCCGTGGGTTATCACCGGGGATTTCAATGCGCATCATCCCATCTGGGGAAGCTCAAGGCTTAATTCAACGGGACGACGTCTAGCATCATTGGTATCCAGCCATGGTCTCGTCCTTCTGAATGATGCCAGTCCTACGTTTTTACGAGGCACTACATATAGCAGCTGCCTTGATTTGTCTTTTGTTTCACGCCGATTTGCTACACGGGTAAAGTGGTTTTTGGACATTGAAACACACGGAAGCGACCACATCCCCACTTACCTGAAGATCAAAGGTATTTCGAACACGTACTCCTCTACCACAACACAAAGAATAGATTGGAGTGTGTTCAAGACTCAACTTGAGGATGCTTGTGAAGAAGGCCTGTCCAATGGTCTTCAGCAAGCTATTAAGGAAACTGCACATGCGACTACGCGCACAATAATACGCTCTTCGAAGTACTCTGAATATGACCTCGAGCTGGAGCGACTTCGTGCGATACGCCGTCGTGCCGAAAGACGATACCGACGCACCAATTCCACAGACGATCTACGGACAGCCCGGCGCATCCAAAAGAAGATACAACGGCGCCTTGACAAATTAGACACCCAACGATGGAGGAAACTTTGTGCGTCGCTAGATCCTCATAAACCGCTGTCTCAGATATGGAGAATTATGCGAGGCCTACGTTCTGTTCCAGAGCAGCGTTTTCCCTTCAAAGCCCTTGCACTTTTTCATCGCCGGCATGAAATTGAGGTAGCAGAAGATTTCTGCGCTATGACCGTGGGCCAGACAGCGTACACAAGCCTACATACAGTGAATCAAATCCCTCACTCACGGGACCCACGCATGGATCTACCGTTTACATCACAGGAGCTCGATGCGGCGCTCGTCTTATGTAATAGGTCGTCGTCAACTGGCCCGGATGACATCTCATACAAGATGCTGTTCAACCTTGGTAAACGGGCACGAGAAACACTCCTTAACATCTTCAACGATTCTTGGCAAGCTGGCGTCGTTCCGCAAGATTGGAAGATTAGCCGCTTGGTACCGATCCTTAAGCCTGGCAAATCTCCCCTGGACATTGCCTCTTACCGACCGATCGCACTCTCAAGTTGCGTAGGAAAGGTAATGGAGAGAATGATCTTGGCCAGGCTTGAATGGTACCTGGAATACTATGAGATATATCCGAACGCCATGACTGGTTTTCGCCGTCACCGATGTTCGATCGACAATGTTATAGATCTCGTCACATATGTCCAGCAACAAAAGGCAGGTAAACGACTATCTGCAGCCATGTTCCTTGACGTAAAAGGAGCATACGACAACGTTCTACATGAGGCCATCCTTGAAGCCATTGAGTCAGTGGGCCTAGGCGGACAACTGTATCGTTGGACACGCAGCTATTTACAAGGGCGGACCTTGTTTGTGAACACTGCAGATGGTCCAACTTCCCAACACCCAACGCATCGTGGAGTCCCGCAAGGTGGCGTCTTGAGTCCAACCCTCTTCAACCTCGTTCTCATTGGACTTATAGAACGATTACCAAGTGTGGTCAAGTTATCCGTGTACGCTGACGACATCTGCGTCTGGACATCTGGCGTGACAAGGCCTCAGGTACGCGCAAGACTTCAGAAAGCTGTGACGTTGGTATCATTGTACCTCAAGGAACAGGGTCTGAAAATCTCGCCAGCGAAATGTGCATTGATTGCTTTTAGTCGAAAGCCAATGAGACCATACGCTATATCAATCGATGGCCAAGTCATACCGTATGTCAAGACGCACAGATTTCTAGGCGTATTCATTGATAGAGACCTCTGCTGGGGCCCACATGTGGCCCACTTGAAGAAGAGGCTAACAGAAATTGCTAACTTATTCAAGTATCTCGGAGGAAAAACCTGGGGGACTTCAGTACATGCAATGATGCAATTGTACAAGACGCTTTTTCTTGGCTATTTGCGCTACAGTTTGCCTGTGTTGACCAACACCTGTAGAACCAACATTCGGACTCTCGAAAGTATCCAGGCCATGGCTCTGCGAGTTTGTCTGGGGCTACCGCGATGTTCATCATCAGCTGAGACAATCGAGATCGCTAATGACTACCCGCTGAAGACGCATATCATGATGGAAGTGCTCAGAGCACACGTAAGGCATCTTACTCGTGCCCCTGCCCATCATCTAGCTTCACTGCCAGAAGCCCGACCACGTGCCTCATTCTGCCAGACAGTCTTGTCATATCGCACACACATTCCTGCGGGATATACAACTCCATCGAGGATTTCAACTCCCCCATGGAGTATGACCTGTGCACATGTTGAACTCACGGTTCCAGGCATAGGGTCAAAAGCCCGGCTCTCGTCTCCAGCGCTAAAGCAGCTTTCCCTTCTCTTGTTATATGAAAAATACAGTGACCATACTCATCTGTATACTGACGCTTCAACTAAAGTGGATGGGTCTGCAGGGTCGGTGATCTTTCCTGCAACAGCGACAACGGTGAAGTTTCGTTTATCCCACCAGACATCATCGACAGCTGCGGAACTTGCTGCTCTACGTAGCGCAATTGAAGTCATTAAACACCAAGAAGCCAAGAAATGGAGCGTGTTCACGGACTCTAAGGCAGCACTACAGTGTTTGACATTCGCCTTACACCGGGGACCTCATGAACAACTAGTGCTGGAAATTAGAGAGCTGCTTCACCACCTCTTCGACGAAGGACACAGAATCACGTTTCAGTGGATTCCAAGTCACTGCGGCATATTGGGCAACGAACATGCCGATGCAGCTGCCCGATCAGCACACGAAAATGGTGAAGAAAAATCTATACCATTTTCAAGGACTGATGCTGCAATGACCATCCGAAAAATCGCTAATGCAGAATTAAAATCCCTGTGGAACACCGAGTGCTTACGGCACACGCGACTGCGTAGACTGGACGCGTCTCGTCGACTCCGGCCTCCGTCTGGACTCTCCCGACTCGAGACAACGGTGCTTTGCCGACTATGGCTTGGTGTCGCCTTCACCAAAGCTTTCGCCTACCGAATCGGCATGGAAGACAATGCTGCTTGCGGTCATTGCGGCAGCGATGAAACTATAGAGCACGTTCTCTGTCACTGCCCTCATTACAGCGTTCAAAGACGGCAACTAGCTGCTGCGTTAGCTCGCCTTGACGACAGACCTTTGTCTGAACAATCAGTGCTGGAAAGAAGACATGATTTGTGTGCTCACAGAAAATCAGTGAAGGCCCTACTGAACTTTTTGCGTGGCAGCGGCCTATTGTATAGACTGTAGCACCCCAGCTCCCCCCCCCCCTTTTTTTTTTCGCGCGCGTCTATTTCCCTCTTCGCTTTCTTTCCAATCTTTCTTCCCCATTCCCCCTTCCCCTAGTGCAGGGTAGCAAACCGGATGCTCCATTATCTGGTTAACCTCCCTGCCTTTCCCTCATTTTATTCTCTCTCTCTCTCTCGTAGTCAGTTTTCAACAACTCTTTGATAAGCTCTGCTTGTTCGCACTGCTGAAAGCGTCTGTATCCGTTAAATTAAAACACTTTTAAATGTGCCTATACACAACATCAATATTTCTCGTAGTCAGTTTTCAACAACTCTTTGATAAGCTCTGCTTGTTCGCACTGCTGAAAGCGTCTGTATCCGTTAAATTAAAACACTTTCAAATGTGCCTATACACAACATCAATATTTCTCGTAGTCAGTTTTCAACAACTCTTTGATAAGCTCTGCTTGTTCGCACTGCTGAAAGCGTCTGTATCCGTTAAATTAAAACACTTTTAAATGTGCCTATACACAACATCAATATTTCTCGTAGTCAGTTTTCAACAACTCTTTGATAAGCTCTGCTTGTTCGCACTGCTGAAAGCGTCTGTATCCGTTAAATTAAAACACTTTTAAATGTGCCTATACACAACATCAATATTTCTCATAGTCAGTTTTCAACAACTCTTTGATAAGCTCTGCTTGTTCGCACTGCTGAAAGCGTCTGTATCCGTTAAATTAAAACACTTTTAAATGTGCCTATACACAACATCAATATTTCTCGTAGTCAGTTTTCAACAACTCTTTGATAAGCTCTGCTTGTTCGCACTGCTGAAAGCGTCTGTATCCGTTAAATTAAAACACTTTTAAATGTGCCTATACACAACATCAATATTTCTCGTAGTCAGTTTTCAACAACTCTTTGATAAGCTCTGCTTGTTCGCACTGCTGAAAGCGTCTGTATCCGTTAAATTAAAACACTTTTAAATGTGCCTATACACAACATCAATATTTCTCGTAGTCAGTTTTCAACAACTCTTGATAAGCTCTGCTTGTTCGCACTGCTGAAAGCGTCTGTATCCGTTAAATTAAAACACTTTTAAATGTGCCTATACACAACATCAATATTTCTCGTAGTCAGTTTTCAACAACTCTTTGATAAGCTCTGCTTGTTCGCACTGCTGAAAGCGTCTGTATCCGTTAAATTAAAACACTTTTAAATGTGCCTATACACAACATCAATATTTCTCGTAGTCAGTTTTCAACAACTCTTTGATAAGCTCTGCTTGTTCGCACTGCTGAAAGCGTCTGTATCCGTTAAATTAAAACACTTTTAAATGTGCCTATACACAACATCAATATTTCTCGTAGTCAGTTTTCAACAACTCTTTGATAAGCTCTGCTTGTTCGCACTGCTGAAAGCGTCTGTATCCGTTAAATTAAAACACTTTTAAATGTGCCTATACACAACATCAATATTTCTCGTAGTCAGTTTTCAACAACTCTTTGATAAGCTCTGCTTGTTCGCACTGCTGAAAGCGTCTGTATCCGTTAAATTAAAACACTTTTAAATGTGCCTATACACAACATCAATATTTCTCGTAGTCAGTTTTCAACAACTCTTTGATAAGCTCTGCTTGTTCGCACTGCTGAAAGCGTCTGTATCCGTTAAATTAAAACACTTTTAAATGTGCCTATACACAACATCAATATTTCTCGTAGTCAGTTTTCAACAACTCTTTGATAAGCTCTGCTTGTTCGCACTGCTGAAAGCGTCTGTATCCGTTAAATTAAAACACTTTTAAATGTGCCTATACACAACATCAATATTTCTCGTAGTCAGTTTTCAACAACTCTTTGATAAGCTCTGCTTGTTCGCACTGCTGAAAGCGTCTGTATCCGTTAAATTAAAACACTTTTAAATGTGCCTATACACAACATCAATATTTCTCGTAGTCAGTTTTCAACAACTCTTTGATAAGCTCTGCTTGTTCGCACTGCTGAAAGCGTCTGTATCCGTTAAATTAAAACACTTTTAAATGTGCCTATACACAACATCAATATTTCTCATAGTCAGTTTTCAACAACTCTTTGATAAGCTCTGCTTGTTCGCACTGCTGAAAGCGTCTGTATCCGTTAAATTAAAACACTTTTAAATGTGCCTATACACAACATCAATATTTCTCGTAGTCAGTTTTCAACAACTCTTTGATAAGCTCTGCTTGTTCGCACTGCTGAAAGCGTCTGTATCCGTTAAATTAAAACACTTTTAAATGTGCCTATACACAACATCAATATTTCTCGTAGTCAGTTTTCAACAACTCTTTGATAAGCTCTGCTTGTTCGCACTGCTGAAAGCGTCTGTATCCGTTAAATTAAAACACTTTTAAATGTGCCTATACACAACATCAATATTTCTCGTAGTCAGTTTTCAACAACTCTTTGATAAGCTCTGCTTGTTCGCACTGCTGAAAGCGTCTGTATCCGTTAAATTAAAACACTTTTAAATGTGCCTATACACAACATCAATATTTCTCGTAGTCAGTTTTCAACAACTCTTTGATAAGCTCTGCTTGTTCGCACTGCTGAAAGCGTCTGTATCCGTTAAATTAAAACACTTTTAAATGTGCCTATACACAACATCAATATTTCTCGTAGTCAGTTTTCAACAACTCTTTGATAAGCTCTGCTTGTTCGCACTGCTGAAAGCGTCTGTATCCGTTAAATTAAAACACTTTTAAATGTGCCTATACACAACATCAATATTTCTCGTAGTCAGTTTTCAACAACTCTTTGATAAGCTCTGCTTGTTCGCACTGCTGAAAGCGTCTGTATCCGTTAAATTAAAACACTTTTAAATGTGCCTATACACAACATCAATATTTCTCGTAGTCAGTTTTCAACAACTCTTTGATAAGCTCTGCTTGTTCGCACTGCTGAAAGCGTCTGTATCCGTTAAATTAAAACACTTTTAAATGTGCCTATACACAACATCAATATTTCTCGTAGTCAGTTTTCAACAACTCTTTGATAAGCTCTGCTTGTTCGCACTGCTGAAAGCGTCTGTATCCGTTAAATTAAAACACTTTTAAATGTGCCTATACACAACATCAATATTTCTCGTAGTCAGTTTTCAACAACTCTTTGATAAGCTCTGCTTGTTCGCACTGCTGAAAGCGTCTGTATCCGTTAAATTAAAACACTTTTAAATGTGCCTATACACAACATCAATATTTCTCGTAGTCAGTTTTCAACAACTCTTTGATAAGCTCTGCTTGTTCGCACTGCTGAAAGCGTCTGTATCCGTTAAATTAAAACACTTTTAAATGTGCCTATACACAACATCAATATTTCTCGTAGTCAGTTTTCAACAACTCTTTGATAAGCTCTGCTTGTTCGCACTGCTGAAAGCGTCTGTATCCGTTAAATTAAAACACTTTTAAATGTGCCTATACACAACATCAATATTTCTCGTAGTCAGTTTTCAACAACTCTTTGATAAGCTCTGCTTGTTCGCACTGCTGAAAGCGTCTGTATCCGTTAAATTAAAACACTTTTAAATGTGCCTATACACAACATCAATATTTCTCGTAGTCAGTTTTCAACAACTCTTTGATAAGCTCTGCTTGTTCGCACTGCTGAAAGCGTCTGTATCCGTTAAATTAAAACACTTTTAAATGTGCCTATACACAACATCAATATTTCTCGTAGTCAGTTTTCAACAACTCTTTGATAAGCTCTGCTTGTTCGCACTGCTGAAAGCGTCTGTATCCGTTAAATTAAAACACTTTTAAATGTGCCTATACACAACATCAATATTTCTCGTAGTCAGTTTTCAACAACTCTTTGATAAGCTCTGCTTGTTCGCACTGCTGAAAGCGTCTGTATCCGTTAAATTAAAACACTTTTAAATGTGCCTATACACAACATCAATATTTCTCGTAGTCAGTTTTCAACAACTCTTTGATAAGCTCTGCTTGTTCGCACTGCTGAAAGCGTCTGTATCCGTTAAATTAAAACACTTTTAAATGTGCCTATACACAACATCAATATTTCTCGTAGTCAGTTTTCAACAACTCTTTGATAAGCTCTGCTTGTTCGCACTGCTGAAAGCGTCTGTATCCGTTAAATTAAAACACTTTTAAATGTGCCTATACACAACATCAATATTTCTCGTAGTCAGTTTTCAACAACTCTTTGATAAGCTCTGCTTGTTCGCACTGCTGAAAGCGTCTGTATCCGTTAAATTAAAACACTTTTAAATGTGCCTATACACAACATCAATATTTCTCGTAGTCAGTTTTCAACAACTCTTTGATAAGCTCTGCTTGTTCGCACTGCTGAAAGCGTCTGTATCCGTTAAATTAAAACACTTTTAAATGTGCCTATACACAACATCAATATTTCTCGTAGTCAGTTTTCAACAACTCTTTGATAAGCTCTGCTTGTTCGCACTGCTGAAAGCGTCTGTATCCGTTAAATTAAAACACTTTTAAATGTGCCTATACACAACATCAATATTTCTCGTAGTCAGTTTTCAACAACTCTTTGATAAGCTCTGCTTGTTCGCACTGCTGAAAGCGTCTGTATCCGTTAAATTAAAACACTTTTAAATGTGCCTATACACAACATCAATATTTCTCGTAGTCAGTTTTCAACAACTCTTTGATAAGCTCTGCTTGTTCGCACTGCTGAAAGCGTCTGTATCCGTTAAATTAAAACACTTTTAAATGTGCCTATACACAACATCAATATTTCTCGTAGTCAGTTTTCAACAACTCTTTGATAAGCTCTGCTTGTTCGCACTGCTGAAAGCGTCTGTATCCGTTAAATTAAAACACTTTTAAATGTGCCTATACACAACATCAATATTTCTCGTAGTCAGTTTTCAACAACTCTTTGATAAGCTCTGCTTGTTCGCACTGCTGAAAGCGTCTGTATCCGTTAAATTAAAACACTTTTAAATGTGCCTATACACAACATCAATATTTCTCGTAGTCAGTTTTCAACAACTCTTTGATAAGCTCTGCTTGTTCGCACTGCTGAAAGCGTCTGTATCCGTTAAATTAAAACACTTTTAAATGTGCCTATACACAACATCAATATTTCTCGTAGTCAGTTTTCAACAACTCTTTGATAAGCTCTGCTTGTTCGCACTGCTGAAAGCGTCTGTATCCGTTAAATTAAAACACTTTTAAATGTGCCTATACACAACATCAATATTTCTCGTAGTCAGTTTTCAACAACTCTTTGATAAGCTCTGCTTGTTCGCACTGCTGAAAGCGTCTGTATCCGTTAAATTAAAACACTTTTAAATGTGCCTATACACAACATCAATATTTCTCGTAGTCAGTTTTCAACAACTCTTTGATAAGCTCTGCTTGTTCGCACTGCTGAAAGCGTCTGTATCCGTTAAATTAAAACACTTTTAAATGTGCCTATACACAACATCAATATTTCTCGTAGTCAGTTTTCAACAACTCTTTGATAAGCTCTGCTTGTTCGCACTGCTGAAAGCGTCTGTATCCGTTAAATTAAAACACTTTAAATGTGCCTATACACAACATCAATATTTCTCGTAGTCAGTTTTCAACAACTCTTTGATAAGCTCTGCTTGTTCGCACTGCTGAAAGCGTCTGTATCCGTTAAATTAAAACACTTTTAAATGTGCCTATACACAACATCAATATTTCTCGTAGTCAGTTTTCAACAACTCTTTGATAAGCTCTGCTTGTTCGCACTGCTGAAAGCGTCTGTATCCGTTAAATTAAAACACTTTTAAATGTGCCTATACACAACATCAATATTTCTCGTAGTCAGTTTTCAACAACTCTTTGATAAGCTCTGCTTGTTCGCACTGCTGAAAGCGTCTGTATCCGTTAAATTAAAACACTTTTAAATGTGCCTATACACAACATCAATATTTCTCGTAGTCAGTTTTCAACAACTCTTTGATAAGCTCTGCTTGTTCGCACTGCTGAAAGCGTCTGTATCCGTTAAATTAAAACACTTTTAAATGTGCCTATACACAACATCAATATTTCTCGTAGTCAGTTTTCAACAACTCTTTGATAAGCTCTGCTTGTTCGCACTGCTGAAAGCGTCTGTATCCGTTAAATTAAAACACTTTTAAATGTGCCTATACACAACATCAATATTTCTCGTAGTCAGTTTTCAACAACTCTTTGATAAGCTCTGCTTGTTCGCACTGCTGAAAGCGTCTGTATCCGTTAAATTAAAACACTTTTAAATGTGCCTATACACAACATCAATATTTCTCGTAGTCAGTTTTCAACAACTCTTTGATAAGCTCTGCTTGTTCGCACTGCTGAAAGCGTCTGTATCCGTTAAATTAAAACACTTTTAAATGTGCCTATACACAACATCAATATTTTCTCGTAGTCAGTTTTCAACAACTCTTTGATAAGCTCTGCTTGTTCGCACTGCTGAAAGCGTCTGTATCCGTTAAATTAAAACACTTTTAAATGTGCCTATACACAACATCATATTTCTCGTAGTCAGTTTTCAACAACTCTTTGATAAGCTCTGCTTGTTCGCACTGCTGAAAGCGTCTGTATCCGTTAAATTAAAACACTTTTAAATGTGCCTATACACAACATCAATATTTCTCGTAGTCAGTTTTCAACAACTCTTTGATAAGCTCTGCTTGTTCGCACTGCTGAAAGCGTCTGTATCCGTTAAATTAAAACACTTTTAAATGTGCCTATACACAACATCAATATTTCTCGTAGTCAGTTTTCAACAACTCTTTGATAAGCTCTGCTTGTTCGCACTGCTGAAAGCGTCTGTATCCGTTAAATTAAAACACTTTTAAATGTGCCTATACACAACATCAATATTTCTCGTAGTCAGTTTTCAACAACTCTTTGATAAGCTCTGCTTGTTCGCACTGCTGAAAGCGTCTGTATCCGTTAAATTAAAACACTTTTAAATGTGCCTATACACAACATCAATATTTCTCGTAGTCAGTTTTCAACAACTCTTTGATAAGCTCTGCTTGTTCGCACTGCTGAAAGCGTCTGTATCCGTTAAATTAAAACACTTTTAAATGTGCCTATACACAACATCAATATTTCTCGTAGTCAGTTTCAACAACTCTTTGATAAGCTCTGCTTGTTCGCACTGCTGAAAGCGTCTGTATCCGTTAAATTAAAACACTTTTAAATGTGCCTATACACAACATCAATATTTCTCGTAGTCAGTTTTCAACAACTCTTTGATAAGCTCTGCTTGTTCGCACTGCTGAAAGCGTCTGTATCCGTTAAATTAAAACACTTTTAAATGTGCCTATACACAACATCAATATTTCTCGTAGTCAGTTTTCAACAACTCTTTGATAAGCTCTGCTTGTTCGCACTGCTGAAAGCGTCTGTATCCGTTAAATTAAAACACTTTTAAATGTGCCTATACACAACATCAATATTTCTCGTAGTCAGTTTTCAACAACTCTTTGATAAGCTCTGCTTGTTCGCACTGCTGAAAGCGTCTGTATCCGTTAAATTAAAACACTTTTAAATGTGCCTATACACAACATCAATATTTCTCGTAGTCAGTTTTCAACAACTCTTTGATAAGCTCTGCTTGTTCGCACTGCTGAAAGCGTCTGTATCCGTTAAATTAAAACACTTTTAAATGTGCCTATACACAACATCAATATTTCTCGTAGTCAGTTTTCAACAACTCTTTGATAAGCTCTGCTTGTTCGCACTGCTGAAAGCGTCTGTATCCGTTAAATTAAAACACTTTTAAATGTGCCTATACACAACATCAATATTTCTCGTAGTCAGTTTTCAACAACTCTTTGATAAGCTCTGCTTGTTCGCACTGCTGAAAGCGTCTGTATCCGTTAAATTAAAACACTTTTAAATGTGCCTATACACAACATCAATATTTCTCGTAGTCAGTTTTCAACAACTCTTTGATAAGCTCTGCTTGTTCGCACTGCTGAAAGCGTCTGTATCCGTTAAATTAAAACACTTTTAAATGTGCCTATACACAACATCAATATTTCTCGTAGTCAGTTTTCAACAACTCTTTGATAAGCTCTGCTTGTTCGCACTGCTGAAAGCGTCTGTATCCGTTAAATTAAAACACTTTTAAATGTGCCTATACACAACATCAATATTTCTCGTAGTCAGTTTTCAACAACTCTTTGATAAGCTCTGCTTGTTCGCACTGCTGAAAGCGTCTGTATCCGTTAAATTAAAACACTTTTAAATGTGCCTATACACAACATCAATATTTCTCGTAGTCAGTTTTCAACAACTCTTTGATAAGCTCTGCTTGTTCGCACTGCTGAAAGCGTCTGTATCCGTTAAATTAAAACACTTTTAAATGTGCCTATACACAACATCAATATTTCTCGTAGTCAGTTTTCAACAACTCTTTGATAAGCTCTGCTTGTTCGCACTGCTGAAAGCGTCTGTATCCGTTAAATTAAAACACTTTTAAATGTGCCTATACACAACATCAATATTTCTCGTAGTCAGTTTTCAACAACTCTTTGATAAGCTCTGCTTGTTCGCACTGCTGAAAGCGTCTGTATCCGTTAAATTAAAACACTTTTAAATGTGCCTATACACAACATCAATATTTCTCGTAGTCAGTTTTCAACAACTCTTGATAAGCTCTGCTTGTTCGCACTGCTGAAAGCGTCTGTATCCGTTAAATTAAAACACTTTTAAATGTGCCTATACACAACATCAATATTTCTCGTAGTCAGTTTTCAACAACTCTTTGATAAGCTCTGCTTGTTCGCACTGCTGAAAGCGTCTGTATCCGTTAAATTAAAACACTTTTAAATGTGCCTATACACAACATCAATATTTCTCGTAGTCAGTTTTCAACAACTCTTTGATAAGCTCTGCTTGTTCGCACTGCTGAAAGCGTCTGTATCCGTTAAATTAAAACACTTTTAAATGTGCCTATACACAACATCAATATTTCTCGTAGTCAGTTTTCAACAACTCTTTGATAAGCTCTGCTTGTTCGCACTGCTGAAAGCGTCTGTATCCGTTAAATTAAAACACTTTTAAATGTGCCTATACACAACATCAATATTTCTCGTAGTCAGTTTTCAACAACTCTTTGATAAGCTCTGCTTGTTCGCACTGCTGAAAGCGTCTGTATCCGTTAAATTAAAACACTTTTAAATGTGCCTATACACAACATCAATATTTCTCGTAGTCAGTTTTCAACAACTCTTTGATAAGCTCTGCTTGTTCGCACTGCTGAAAGCGTCTGTATCCGTTAAATTAAAACACTTTTAAATGTGCCTATACACAACATCAATATTTCTCGTAGTCAGTTTTCAACAACTCTTTGATAAGCTCTGCTTGTTCGCACTGCTGAAAGCGTCTGTATCCGTTAAATTAAAACACTTTTAAATGTGCCTATACACAACATCAATATTTCTCGTAGTCAGTTTTCAACAACTCTTTGATAAGCTCTGCTTGTTCGCACTGCTGAAAGCGTCTGTATCCGTTAAATTAAAACACTTTTAAATGTGCCTATACACAACATCAATATTTCTCGTAGTCAGTTTTCAACAACTCTTTGATAAGCTCTGCTTGTTCGCACTGCTGAAAGCGTCTGTATCCGTTAAATTAAAACACTTTTAAATGTGCCTATACACAACATCAATATTTCTCGTAGTCAGTTTTCAACAACTCTTTGATAAGCTCTGCTTGTTCGCACTGCTGAAAGCGTCTGTATCCGTTAAATTAAAACACTTTTAAATGTGCCTATACACAACATCAATATTTCTCGTAGTCAGTTTTCAACAACTCTTTGATAAGCTCTGCTTGTTCGCACTGCTGAAAGCGTCTGTATCCGTTAAATTAAAACACTTTTAAATGTGCCTATACACAACATCAATATTTCTCGTAGTCAGTTTTCAACAACTCTTTGATAAGCTCTGCTTGTTCGCACTGCTGAAAGCGTCTGTATCCGTTAAATTAAAACACTTTTAAATGTGCCTATACACAACATCAATATTTCTCGTAGTCAGTTTTCAACAACTCTTTGATAAGCTCTGCTTGTTCGCACTGCTGAAAGCGTCTGTATCCGTTAAATTAAAACACTTTTAAATGTGCCTATACACAACATCAATATTTCTCGTAGTCAGTTTTCAACAACTCTTTGATAAGCTCTGCTTGTTCGCACTGCTGAAAGCGTCTGTATCCGTTAAATTAAAACACTTTTAAATGTGCCTATACACAACATCAATATTTCTCGTAGTCAGTTTTCAACAACTCTTTGATAAGCTCTGCTTGTTCGCACTGCTGAAAGCGTCTGTATCCGTTAAATTAAAACACTTTCAAATGTGCCTATACACAACATCAATATTTCTCGTAGTCAGTTTTCAACAACTCTTTGATAAGCTCTGCTTGTTCGCACTGCTGAAAGCGTCTGTATCCCCTGGACAGCAGCTGCCCTGCAAATATCGCGGTAACCCCGCTCCACGCGTGCAGCTCCCGTACGCAATGCCCGGCTCGTGAAAAGGGGAGGTCCATTCCAGTGACTCTAAAATTAGCAGCTCTTCTTTGTCGCCGCTGACTCGCCGCTGCGTTCTCCATCTTCTAGCGCGCCGAACCACCTTTCGTCTGGACGTCGAAAGAAAAAGGGGGGCAGCAGACACGCACGAGTCTGCCGCGCGAGATGCCCGGCGGCCGAGGCAAGGTGGCCGTACGAGCAGCGGCGGCATCGTATAATGCGCAAGCTGGTAATTTACGATGGCGAGAGCGTGGCCAAGACCGGAACGGCGAGCCACTACCGTGGTACGTCTGCCGGGCCCTCGGAGGTATCGGGACTCGGGAGGTCCGCTCCGAGTAGACGGCGGCAACTGCAGAGGCCATCGTTGCTCGCCTTGCTGAGCAAGAGCAAGGGCGCTGAGGGCTGACAGACACCGGAGAAAGTTGAGTGACCTTCGCCGCAGAAGCCACACGTGTTGGGGAACCGCTCGTCCTGGTCGTCGGCGACGCGGAGTGGGCAACACTGAATCTGACGGTCGCGGGCCCCAAGACCCATGTGTGGACTCTTGAGGAATATGGGTTGCACGTCGCAGATCAAGCACCGTGTCTGTTTTGCATCGGTAATGAGGACCTTTATGTTCACGATTCAATTCAATGCGTGCCTTGCACGACATTGGAGATCTCGTCCTAGCCCCCTACGGGTGGAGGTTTCCCTCCGCATGCCCGGCAGTAGGTAATCCTATATCTGTATTCGAATCACGGGGCGTGACTTGTGAATATCGTGGTACCACGCTGCAAAGAGGCAAGTCAGGATTCTGTACTCGCCTGGCATTCGAATCATACTCCGCCGATCACGGGTTAAGCGTCTTCGCTTTTTGTTCTTTCTTTTTTTTTTCGAGCTCCTGGCATTGAAACAAGCCTGTGCACCGGTATGCTATCATTAATCTGGGCTTACGTTATACCTAGTCTTGTCGATTATGTTGACTTGGTCTTTGGACTGGACCAATAACACCGTGGACCAGACATACACTGGGCTTGGGTTACTTGGTTTTCCGGCATAGAGGCAGATGGCTTGTCTTCCGGCTTAAATTTGCCTATAGTGTATAAATAAGCTGGGCTGTCATCTCTGGCGAGTTTACGCTGTATGTGCTTCGAGGTATTTGCCTGCATATGACATCAGTGTTGCGCCTGATGGCGGAAGTCGACGTTTAGATTAAAATTTCGGCTGTTGCGACGGACTTCATAAGTGATTAGTGAATCGCTGGGTCACCAACTCGTAGCGGCTATCACGAAATCCAAAGCGCTACCTTTGCGAATAGCAAAACCAACAAGTTGGCGACGCTGTCGACTCAGGCATGCTCTACAGTAGAAGACACAGCGGCGTTTCCTGTCGGCCTTCTCACGCCAACGCCTCAGGCGTTGATCACGCTCGCGTGCGTTGTTACGCACTTGAGCGTATTCTGATTGATTGATTGATTGATTGATTTGTGGGGTTTAACGTCCCAAAACAACCATATGATTATGAGAGCTACGCCGTACTGGAGGGCTCCGGAAATTTCGACCACGTGGGGTTCTTTAACGTGCATTGAAATCTGTGTACACGGGCCTACAACATTTCCGCCTTCATCGGAAATGCAGCCGCCACAGCCGGGATTTGATCCCGCGAACCTGCGGGTCAGCAGCCGAGTACCTTAGCCACTAGACCACCGTGGTGGGGCGTGTTCTGATATACTCACTTATGCGCTCATACCATCCTCTTTCCGTATGTCAGTCTCCACTTAACCCTGACCTTTGTGAACGCAGCAATCGAATTAAGTTATCCAGTCGCTAGCATAGTACTCGCCCAGGAGGGTCACCTCCAAAATTCCACATGCCATCGTACAGCCGATGTCTAATAAGGCAATCGTTGGCACCATACGGTTTATCAACTAAGCCATATATTGCTACGTAAACGGAGAACATGCCGTTGCGGATGTGCTATTGTGATTTTATCAGCCAAAGCATCTATGTGAAAGGCAGTTACCACAACGTGGACAAGCTCCAATCGCAAGACCTGGCGATGGATGACACACATCTAGACTCACTCCCCATCCTCCAGCCTCCCATTACTCCATTTGCTACACCAAAAGGCTAACTAGATTTCACTGGAATGATGGCTGGGATCCCGCGGTGTAATGTAATATTGTGTTTCTTGCATGTCCGAGCAAATAATGTTTTAAACACATTCGCATCCTCTCGAGTCCTTGTGGAGCCATAACGATTGGTCTCTTTCACAAGTCTACACCTTACACAAAGAAAAAAGCCAGGAAACATTAGGTTTTTCTACGTCGCATAAAGACTACAGCCTCACTCGCCCAGATCCTGTTTTATCTAGCATCAGATCGCGAAGTTGTGAATATTTGACGCCGTTATTTGCAGCCGCTTCACAGCTGCTAGAGAAGTGTACAGCGCAAGCGCTTTGCACTCTGCGCAACCGCGAAAGCTACAGCCAGCAATACAGATTCCATGGCGCACCGAGCGAGTCGCTCGGCGTGAGATAATTTGTTTGACGCCGCCGTGACGGGAAAGTTCATTTCGTTTTCTATTTGACCTTGTTGATACATAGCGCGTAAAGCCACCATTTCGACGTGTTATCGTGCTAACATCACGCTGTTTTCTTTTTTTTTACTTCCTTTAATGACAGCTCCAGAATCGACAGCACGTCGCCTTTTTCTGTCACGATGGCGCAAGGAGGCCTGAAGAACTGTTCACGGCCAAGATAAAACACACCGGGGAGACGACCCCTGGAGCTACTCGAAAGTACTTCACTCTCGCCTTCACTTTCGCGCGTTCACATTTTTACTTCGTCGCCGCAGGCAGAAAACGTCAACAGAAAAGAAGATAAGACATACGTAAGATCAAACCAAAAGAAGTGATAAAGTTAGAGAGAAAGAAGTAAAAAAAAACGAGAGCACATCCTCCCCCTCCTGTCGTGACGAGAATTACCTGCTCGAAAGATGACAACTCAAGGTCTCTCCGGGATGTTGAGGAGGACCGCCATATACGCACTTGCTCTCAAGGTTCCAATCAGATTATGCCCCTGTTTTCTGCGGCACTGGTTTTCTATTACAACGCTGTCATTCCTGTTTATAATGCGATCTGCTCGCTTCAGCGCGTCTCTTACGCAGCCTCTTGTATTAATCCATGCGGGCTTCGCAGCATCCCTCTCGATCCTCGACGAAGACGACTTTTGTTGTTGTTGTTGTTCTTAATATGGCAGCGACTCGAGGGGTCCGTGCTCCGACCTCTTTCGTAGTATCCCAGCTTTCTTCTTGCGCTTCCTCTGGGCGAGTAGCGCCTTTAATTTTCCGCGCAGACGCACTGCGTCGACCCGACACCGGGGCACATCGTCTCTCGTGCGGCACGCCGCACCGTCCGTCTCATCGGCATTGCGGGAAAGAAGGCACCGGTAGCGAGACTAAGTATTTTATCTCCGTGTCTTCCTTTATTCTTTTCTTTTTTTTCTTCATGTTTTTGGCACGTGTTCTTTTATTTTCCTTCTCTCTCTTTTTGACAGCCGGACAGAAGTCGGTAGCGCTGTACGGTCCACTTGACTCGATTGCGGAGTTCAGTAACCTCGCTTGATACGACTATCCTTTCTAGTTTCTGCTTCCTCGTTTAAGACTTCTTTATTCCTTTACATCCTCCCCCTCCCCCCACCTCTTATATTTCTCCTCCTTTTTATTTTTTTGGCCATCGCAGACAACTTGTAAGCTTGCGTAAGCCGGCCTTCAAAAATGGTAGCAGAACGCGAGAGAGAGAAAAGAAGATCTATGCAACCTCGCGGTCAAATCGGGCGTTGGCTCTCAACGTCTCGCACGGTGGTGGCACAACAGGTCGGCCGACGAAGCAACAAAGAATCCACCATAGTCTCTCTGACAGCGTACGGAAGGTGGGACACATTTGCGCGCGGGATGGGAGGTGGTTCTCTCTCGAGGGGGCACTCTAGAATCATCACCGTCGCCAAGCACTGCAAAGAGCACCGAAGGCGGAGGAAAGGCAAAGGTCCCAGTGACGCCTTCCTGTACGTGCAGCGTGTTAGCTTACCTTGCTCGCCAGCGGTGTTACACCGAAGGCCCGGGGGACTCGGCTAATGGGCGCACTTCCGAGAAGAGGAACCCACGCGCCCGTTGCCGAACGGTGAACTCTTCGGTTACTCGAGACTCCGTCTACCACCTGCCGTTGACCCCGTGTCACCACGTACACGCCTACGTGCTTGCGTAAGCGCCTCACAAACTTAACGGCTCCTTCTTTGAATTCACAAAAAGAGGCCACTCCGTCTAGAAGCACGAGGCCAGGAAGACGAATACGTGACCGGCGTGCCTTTTACTTTCTTGTGAGCCTGCATGTAAATTGAAGAAAGATTGTGTATAACAGCTTGTCTTGCTGAGGGAATGTGAACGTTTTACGCAGTGGACGAAATCTCAGCCATAGCAAAAAAGCCAAGATGAACGGAATCCTAAGGGTGCCCCAGAGCTGCTGTTATCTAGTCCTGGCGCTCTTCGGCCGCGATAACACCCAAACTGGCTCACACGTGCACTAAACAGAAGCCCATGGCGAACTTGTCGCGCCGATTTATTGCTTGCGCGATCACTTGTAGCGCATTGAATGTCGTAACCGACGACTGGGGCTAGCTGGTTCATGCTGACCTTAAGTCCGAGCTAATTTAAACTATCAGACGAAGAACTCGTACTGGCACGACTTTAACAGGGAGTTGTTTAGAATAGCGCGCTCTAAGTTAGCGGGCGTTGCGGGCGTACAGTTAGTGTTCGTTACTCAATGGGAGCCCACACGAGATAAGCGCACGACGCATGCGCAATTCAAACGAGCAGCTCTGCGTTGCGCTCCTTTAGAACTCTAGAATAAAACGCGTTTCAAATATTTATTTAAATGCGTTGTTGAAATTTGTGGCATAATGAAAAGTAGACATGAACACAATAGAAAGCGCGTATACCCCAGGAACGTTCTTTTCCGCATGCGAAATCGATTGAATCTCCGTAAATGATGAACTTATCGACGGCGTACTGACGCACCTTTCTGCCCTTGGAGAAGGCATGATAGCTGTTTCGCAAATAACTTCCCTTTCGTTATGTCTTCAAATTTAGTCATTCTGTTCTGGCTATAGGTTCCCTCTTGAGAGAGGGGAACGGGGCGACAAAAATTTCAAAACCAAAGTAAAATATTTTATTGTCTGGCTCCGGTATGGAGAGCGTTGATAGTGCACCAAGGAAACGAAAGATGTCCCTTCTGGGGTGCCTCAAAATCGTGTCATCACGCCTTCAAAGGCCTGTTATGGGCATTACGAAAGTGGTGGGGAGCGCTAGTCACACAGAAACACAAACAAAACAACAACAGAAAAATAAAAAATAGCAGTGAAAGTATACAAGCAATTGTTTCGCGGCGTCCGAAAATATGCGCACAGAAAATGTACTCATACACTATAGTGTAAAATACAACGACACAAGCGGAGTGCTAATATGTTTCCAAGTGAGCTGTTAAAAGTTGTTTCGATATGCTTAAGCACCGCTCTCAGACGATGTTTTCCAGTAAGTTATTTAATTCTTCGATGAAGGCAGGAAGAAATGACTTTTAAATGCAGTAATCCTACCAAAATGTCCCTGGAGGCTTCTGGAGATAAATGGGCGGCGAAAAAAGCGATGGAGGTGGAGGGGAATGGAAGTAATAGATAACCATGTAATTCAGAAAAAAAAACAATAATAGCGCTTATGAAACCAACAGAGTCGAGAAAGGTTGCGTCGGTCAGCTATAGCTTCTGCAAGTCAAAATAATACTTGATAAAAGTGAAGCTTGATGAGTGATCATAGCTGGACGTAATAAACCAGACAGGTCAACGGTTGTCTAGTGACTGTGGTGGTCGACTGCTGACCCGAAGGTCACGGGATCGAATCCCGGCCGCGGCGGTAGCATTATCAACGGAGGCCCATGAACTTAGATTTGCGTGCACGTTAAATAACTCTGTCAAAAGTTCCACAGCCTTCCACAGCGGCGTGTTCTCATAATCTCATCGTGGTTTTAAGACGTTAAACCCCAAGAATTATTAATGAGGTAACCTGTGATATCACGTTGGTGCACTTCATTGTTGTCTGGACATGGACGCGTGGCCATCGTTAATTCCTGTATCAACTGAACTGCCCCGCTGCTAAGAACGACGATGAATGTCCGCTTCTCGGCGTGGAGATAGGAAAAAGTTCCAAGGGAGCCTTGCGCAAGGCCATAAAAAGAAGTAAAAGCAGTAAGTCAGGCACGTTTTGCTTGCCCCTATTGTCCCGGTAAAGGAAAGACTCCAGAAATTTTGTGACAATAAATCGGTTTTCCTTTCGCAAATTTCACACTTTTTTCCTTTTCCTTTACTTGACACATTGGAAGAGGTTGTCTCGACTCTGTTATACCTGTTATGTTATATATGTTTATTTCATATTTGTTGTGCATGATTAAGTGCCATTCCTGCTGCTTTGTCAACTTGTGAACGGGGTCAGGACCTCGACAAGCTCTTGAGCTTTTAGTCCTGTCCTCCACCTTATCTAAAGCAAATAAAATGATTGATTGATTGATTGATTGACTCTGATGCCATTCACTATGACTAATTCGCTCATACGCAAGTATCCAAGTTAAAGTGAGTCTCTTCTCATTGACCAAGGCTATATGTCGCGTAAGAGTTTCGTAGTGTATGTTGTGTTCTTCAAGAGCACAAGGGGCGTGCATGGCGGGAGAACCATATATATACTCGCGACCCGCTCGAGTTATAAAGGCAAGCATATGTTTATTCATGCCGATCGCGCACGCTGCAGATTGCACGCAAGCAAATGAAGAAAAAGAAAGCCGTAGATAGGATAAAGCCATTGCCCTGTTTTGTAAACGTGCGTTCGGTTCTAATGCACAGCACGATATGGGGGCAGTGTATGGTTATGAATAGTCCTTATACATACATAGCATGCTCGCCAATACGAAGCCAAGTCACTCGAGTACAATAAACTATTGTGTTCCAGTTTTTTTTTCGGCGCGCTATATATTGCCGCTGTGCATGCGAGAAAACAGGTATACCCGAAGTGAAGCCTTGGCTCTACGACTTGCTGCATTTCAGCGCGCGTGGCACGTTCCTCTGTTTATTACTATTATTTTCGTCGTTCGTTCGGTTATACTCGCGGCTCTCGCCTTGACCATATAAGCGCGGACCTCTTTTGAGGACCACCAGCGGATCACTTGTTTGCCGCAATAGGAACGACGCGTGCCACGCCCTGACAAATGGCTCGTAATTTGTGAGTATTTGTCTTGCCTCGCCCGCGACACTTCCTCGGCCAGAACAGAACGGACACGCTCGTTTGAAATCTGTACGAATCGTATAGGACTGGCAGCTGATCGGCCACGAGGCGTTACAAGGACAACGCCGCCCCGAAAAAGTATATACGTCCGTTTGAACGTGGCGAGCGCATGCAGCTTTTAGAATAAATATATACGCACGTATATGCGAGCCTATCACTTCACTGTCCGCATCGGTGTAAGCCTAACAACGCCGGCCTATATTCGCCGTGCGCTGTTTGTCTTCGAGGCACGGAGTATATAGTGTCACCTTAATGCCATGCCTGCGGCTTCTTGACACAAATTTTCAGTTGAAGTCATGTTAGGTGATTGTTCGAAAATTGCATTTCAGATGGCCGAAAGCCAGGAATAAAATAGGCAAGAGATTAAAAAAAAATGTGTGTGTATGTTAATAAGTGGGTATGCAATATACTTACGGAACGCGAACAATTTAGAGATAAGTATATTGCTCGTATACTTTCGTATTCTTCTTCCACAGTTAGAGCTATATTGACTTTGTTTCATCTGAAACGCTTAAATCTGAGTCAACATCATACATCTTGTATCTGTACCGCAAGATATGCATTGACATGGCACGCTTATCCCGACCCATCACTCATAGCAGCCCTTATACTAAAAAGACTAATGTCGCGTTTCAATACGTGAGTACTTAGTATTCATAGTTATCCCGCCGACTCACTGTGCAGTTGGCGTCTAAAGTTTAGAGGCCTCTAGTTTTGACAAAACTTGTGGTTTTGTCAGACCCAGTCGAAGCACTGTATTCGGTCGAATTAACTATACAGTACATGTTGTTAGCGCATTTCAGAACAGGCACGAGAATTTAGATTGAAGGTTGACTGCTGGAGTAACAAGAATATTCAGCTTTTTTATACAAGTCATGGTCCCTAAACTTTTGACAACGACCGTACACCTTCAGTGCCCAATTTTTCTTGCTTTCACTGAAATCAGATGCCAATTCATTCTGCGCGAGGTAGTACTGAAAGAGTTTAGTTGCTACGTATCACTGACCCCTCAAGCTTGGGATGTAGCAAGTGATCATAAGTATTTAAAAAAAAGAAAGGTTGCTTTTTGTAAGGGCTCGTTTCTTTGTTTGATACAACCTTGAGGAAAACAAGACTAAGGAGTAGCCGGCGCCATAATGGTGCGCCAACATCTCCTTATATATCATATCAATAAAAAAAGGAAAACAAGTGGGTAACGAAGCCTAGGAAAGTATGGGGGACGTTTCAATGTTCTGTTTTTTATTAGTACACTGTATAGATAAGAGGAAAGTAAAGTGGGCGTCCACATTACTTTCCTCACATAATTTATGTAACTATTACTATATTAAACTTTAAAAGTGAGCAGTTCAAAAACGTTCCTCACACCTACCTTGCATGACTTCTTTGTCTGCTGGTCTTCAGTAAGTACCCAATCTATAATAAAAATACAGAAATTGACCCATTTCCCATTGTCGTACCTTTCGTGGCAAAGCGCTTCCTTTAGTTGGTGGTCACGGCTGGTTCAGTAAAATACGGTCGTTCTCACAAAAGCGAACGCCAACAGAAACACCAGGACAGTCCCAACCGCAAGCACCCTGTTAGATACATTGCATATACAGCAGCACATACTTGTATCTTTTTATACGCTCGAGGGGTCACATCACGACCACGGGCGGCCGTCGTGGCTGGGGCGACCCGACAAATTGTTTCTCTCGATTAGCTAATGATCCGAACAAATAACGTTCGTCAACGAATCTAGGACGCGAGTTTACTTCATTTTCTTGCCTTCTTGGTTGTTTCTTTTTACCCGCATAAACGTCGAAAAGTGTGCCAAAGCACCGTTGCCACAGAACAGCCCCGCCGTGGGTCGCGCTGGTCGGGATCTGAATTATCACGAGCAGTTAGGCCCGTCGCGTTGTAAACGCGGCAATTAAACGGAGTCTCCCGCGGCACATCGGCAGAACACAGGAGTAAACGGCGGCGGCCGGCCAAGCAACGCCCCGCTACACCACTGCCGACATTGGAACGTCTTCGTGTGACGCTGCTGCCCTAGATGGAAGATTAAGACCGCGTTTCGTGACCTGAATGAAGAAGCTCTTTCGGAAAAGTTCTGCTCCACTCTCGCGGCGTGTCATGCACAAGCCGAGCCAGCTAGGGGCACGGCTCGCTTGATTTGATTTATAACGCCGGCAGCGCGAAACGCACCAGCCGCTGCTCCGTGCGGCGGTCGTTTCTATACAGAGCTCGCGGTGAATACACACACCGGTGACTGCGCTAATGGCACGTAAGCAAATGTCTATAGCGGCGGAAACGGTATCGATCCTTCAGTGCATCAGCGCTGCTCGAGTCTGGTGAGGTAAGTGGAACGGGAAAAAATCGGCCAGACATTTGTCGGAGCATCGGTTACCCTTCTTGAAGAACGGAACAAAAGGAGATTCTCGGTCGTCAAGCCTGTCAGCATGTGTGGAAACTGGAGGGCTATTGGTAATCCTTAATCACTGTACCTGAGGCGAGTTCACCCCGAAGGCTCACACAGGGCGCATATTTATTCTGGTAACGGCGCCTAAACATATCGTGGTCTAGTGCGTAAGGAAACAAATGTTACGACTTTCTATTGAAAGCCACCATCGACCATGGATCCTATACTGCTACATCTTCACGGGTCTGCAAACATCACAGCTCAAACAAGCAAGCGTAAAAGGTGTGCTACTTATTAATATCGTACTTTTAATATACCAAATCACACAACGACAGTGAAGCTCTGGCCGACTGGGCTGGTCCCACGCCATCTCCTGACGCCGACAAGAGCTCTCGTCGAGTGATGCCCCGGCCTCGGACTCCTGCGACCGTGTCCATCTTTCCTATCGTCTCTCTACTTCCGTCACTCGCTGTCCCTCCGCCTCGCTCTCTCCTTCCTCTCTCTCTATATTTACCTTTTAATCGTATCATTTTAATCCCTCCTTACCCCCATACCTTGTGAGCTACTGTTGAGATGTCGCACTTGATGCACACAGTTACGCGGCTCACTTTTCTCTTCTTTTCCTTTTAAGAACCACATAAGAAAGTGTTCTCGTAGTGAACGACGGTATGCGTGTAAACACGGCCACAGGGAAGAAATCAGAGCAACACGCTCCTCTGTTTGAGCGCCTGCCGTCTGTTATCGCGAATCCCTACCAACTAGCCCTGCTATCATTCTGAGTGTTTTTGTATAGCGCCTCTGTCGCCAGGCCGCTGCCGTGGCCGGTATACGAACCTGGGACATACCATCACGTGCGCAGGGTTATCCTTGAGAGGAGGGCGCAGGTTCGTCGCAGTACCCCTCTCCCTATTTTGTCAGTGTATATGGCTGACAGTGCGCCCCTCTCTCCAGTGACTAGGGAAGGGGGCAGTAGGCGAATCACGAGGGCGTGGGTTAGACTGCTGACCACGGCTGCAGTGTGCTGTATACATCTATGTACTTAGATTTGGTTGTTTGTTAAATAAGTCCATATAGACAAATCCAATCTAGGGTATACCCCTCTCACCAAGCCTTGTATCTGATGATATCGTGATTTTAGCACGTAAAACCCTGTATATATATATTTTTAAGAATCGACTACCAATGGCATTAAATGTCAAGGAATATTTACTGGAGACGTTACGTTGCTCAGTGTTTCGTTCGCATGCAAGAATACCGTGTTATCACATAGAAAGAACTGATACGCTGGAATACCTTTAACGGGACAACTATAAATACACATAAGTAACTCTAATTTGCAGTTTCATCTCTTGTTCATTTCCTAGTACTCATTTTCTTTTACTGCAGCGGTTGTGCGCATTCTTTACAATAAAAACGGGACCGGAGATGTGCCGAGCACCTCAGCAGCACATAAGCCCATACGCGTGCTCTTACAAACTGCCGCCGTCTTATCACCAGCTAGAGTAGCAATAAAGCTTGTTGTAAAAGTGAACTTGAACTTGGAAGTCCAGGCTGTCCGACGCAGCACCCGTCAGGCAGAGAACATTATGCGACTACTGACGTGCCTGCGCACTCCATCATTCCAAATGAATGGGGCTCTACGGGAAGGCTTATACATGATACACTTAGCCGGGATTAACTGGCTCCAGCATGCACGCACACACTCATCATCACCCCTCACCCCATGAGCGTCCGAATGCAGGCTCGATTAAAACATCTGGAAGCCGACGCGGACTCGGCTGAATCCCCCGCGAAGAGCCCGGAATCGTCGACCACGCGACGTATACACTTCTCCGCCACTCCGGGCCAATGTTCGCGATGGAGGGCCACGCTGCTAATTCGGTCCTGGGACGTACAGTGGTATCCCTTTTCAAGGCTGGCAGGCCGTCAGGGGTGGATGGATCAGGCGCGCGCAACAGGCCCTGTCATTTGGTCGCCGTCTGCGGTGGTGCCCCAAGAAGGGAACTGTTTATGCCTTCCGGGCTGCCGATGGCGCATCCGCAGACGAAGAGTGACGTCTAGAATAAGCGTCACCCACTCGTGCCCCTTCCGAGGGCCGATGTGGGGGAGGCCCCGAAATTATAAGCCGTGCGCTAGGCTGTATACATACACCCCTGCTGTATGGCATCGTTGCACCGACCCCTACACAGTTAAGTGCAGCGTGGACCGGAGCTCGATGAACGTTCAGGACGCAACAAAGCAGTACATTGCTTAAGCTATTTATGTTAGTGGTAGGCGCCTGAGCAGCACTCCACCGATGGGAAATCATTCACCAGAACGTATCTGTTGAGTGCTTACGAGAAAGGTTCAAAATATTAAAATTACAGCGCCTGCATGCACGAGAGCGATGAATGATGCGCTCGCAGTGTAGCAGAACCACGCACATATTCGGTGTTGAAGTTGGAAGTATATGATGGTGAACAAAACTACACCACTCACGCGCCTTCGCCGCACGTGCTAACTTCGCACCAGGCAAGTGTCCCCGCCGCCCTTCGTAAAAGCGGGGAGACGCCGCGGTCGAAATCGAAGAGAGGGGGCCATGCGGTAGTTTTATGGGTGTCACGGTCTCGTTGGTGCGGCTGAATTTCTGTATCGCATGTCGGCGTGGGGGGTGGAATGCCTAGCTTTTGCTCTGCGTACATCTCGGGTATGTATAGGAAGTCGCTGACCTTTCAGGAAACTTCAAGGCCGCTTTGGGCGCTTTCGCATGCGCCTGTGCAACGAACGTTTTTTTTATCGTACTGTTATGCAGGTTTCATACATGATGCGCATGTTAATTTGGGCGCGGAAACGCATATACACGGTTTCCTTAGATCGGTCGAAGCATCTGCCGAGGGAGATACGAAAAAAAAGGCAAAACGCGCCCTATGCAGGGTTGCATGCGCAATCATATTTCCGAATCTAGCTGTAAATCATCTACAGAAGGAACGCCTACAGCATATTTTCTTTATATTTTTGGCTCACTACAGAACCAAAACATGTTTCCACCACGCGATTATTCGCGTCAATGTTAATGTCAAAGTCAAGTCAAAGGATTTTTGTATGACGGGGTTTCGATATTTCAAGAGAACTATCGGCGTGCCGATTACGTTGATAACCCTTAATTCGTCAATGGTTACACGCAACTTTGCACGGCGGACGTTGCAGTGATTTGAGTATAACAACAGCCCTCGCCAAACTTTAACATGAGCAACTGCATTTCGATTGATATGTGGTGTTTAACGTCCCAAAACAAAACCAGCTGCATTTTCAAAAACGCGTTGATAAAAGACTGATAAAATATATCGTGGCTTAACTACAATTACAAAATCGAGATGGAATCCACAAAGTTCTTGTTTTAAAAGCCCTCTTTACTAGTGACCCATTGTATGCGCTAATATGTTTGGTATCAGGATTGGCTGAAACTGCCGAGCAACCCTCACTCAATACAGTTCCACTACGAACTGTCGCGACTGTATACGGTGTCCCACTGGCCAACGCATTGTTTTCTAGCGCACCAGAAGTGAAAGCTTTGTCTAAGCCAAGCATAGAAGTGGCCGCTTGGTAGAAAACGCACTTGCCACGCAAATAACTCGGGGTCGATTCCCACACGGACCTCGTTGTGTAAACCACTCGAGGCATTCGAGGTTGACTATAGGCCTCTGGGTGACGTTTTGGAGGGATCACCAACGACCACCGCACCACATTCCACCACCCGCCATTTGACCAATCGGGAAGGCTACATGACCGCTGTCAAGTAGAGGCGGGTCGAGTGCACCCTGCCAGAAACTGCGATTTTCGGTTGGCCGAGGTCGAGCTCTCCGGCTCGGGAAGATCGTATTCTTCGATAGGGCGAAAATGGAAGGCTGTGGTAAATATGGTTTGCTGGAGCACTATAAATAAGTGATAAGATGGACCGTCACATGAAAGCACGTTATACTAGTCAAAGTATAACGTACTTGGCATGAAAAATGAAGCCTTGAACACGGCGGTTACTTTCCTTGATGAAAGCTACAAAGTGGATCACACAGCCCGCAATGTGCCGAGTCACATTGATGCTCGCGGACTCCTTTATTTTGGGCATCGAACGCCGGGTCCACCCTGACGTAGCCCTCTACGGCGAAGAGGCGTCGAGAACCACGTTGGCCGCCAATTAAAGGAAGTCGTCATACTGAGGATCAAGGAGGCTGCTTAACCAGCGTTCCGCTGTTTCCTTTTCATCAATACCGTCTGATATCGTTGGTTCTGTCTATTTTTGTATACTTGACATTAAAGCTGCGTGATATAAACAGCCCGGAGCCAACGGATGAGCATTGCAGCCCCACAAGGACTATACAGTACAAGTACCCACACCACACACATATCGGTGAAGAAAAACCCCTCCCACTATATCGCTTACACAATAAAAACACGCAAAACATCAGCACTTTTCGTGCAAGTGAGGCCCCGCCGCGGCTAAGGTACCCGCAGGTCGCGGGATAGAATCACGGCTGCATTTTTGATAGAGGTAAAAATGCTGTAGGCCCCTGTGCTCAGATTTGGGTGCACGTTAAAGAACACCAGGTGGTCAAAATTTTCAAATCCCTCTACTACAGTGTCTCTCGTAATCATATGGTAGTTTTGGGACATTAAACGCCACATATCAATCAATTTCGTGCAAGTGAGAAAGAGCTAGATGGCTAAATGCACAGTCAGTGATAGCTACCCGTATACGGTCGAGCGACCCGCACAACCTACCTCTATACATAGCACTTCAGTACGTGTCACTTTACGCATGCTCTATATATACCAGGCTCCTTTAATCAAACGCCGTTCCGCGTTATAAACACCATGCAGTGCAGTAAAGTGGAATGAGGAATGCTTCCCACGTGACGTACATCCTAAACGACGTAGCCCAGGATACCTAATGCCATCTTTGACAGGCCGTTTCGGAGCGCTCTCGTGTGAGAGAGAGAGAGAGGTTGCGTCTTTTTTCCTTTCGTCAGCCTCTCTCTCTCTCCCAAAAGATCGTTCTAGAGCACTGCGAAACTACCAGTCAAAGATGGCATAACATAACAAATGGAAGGGCGCGAAACAATGACCGGTCATGATCGGCCACTCTACCAGCTGCCTGCCCCCAACAGCACCTGATTAGTGGGCGAAGTAACTCAATAATCCGACTCGGCAGCCAGACAGGAGACCGGAGCGTCCTTCGGATGCGGGCCACTCCTTTCCCGCGCTTCGTGTTCGAATCTTCCGGAGCGTAAGGCCACGGAGCGCGATAATTGAACGTGGGTGGCGCGGGGATACCCGACCCCTTGCCACTTCATCCGGGTTCACCATGAATCTTTGGCGCGGGCCTGGCGCACGCGCCCCACACACCGACACCCACGCAATCAGTCCCGTCCAGGCCTCTGCGGTCCCGCAAGGCGCGGGTCACGTGTCCGGAATAACGACGCACACGCGTCCCTCGCTACGAGTATGGAAACACATAACGAAGCCTGGGACACGAGGCTTCGTACTACACGGCTGGGCGTTGCTGGAAGATGTTTAATTAGTGATTCCGGAGCACGCCAGATGCCTGCGGTCCTAATTTCATCCGCGCGTCTTGCGCGTTTCGAAAAGGAATGCGTTTATACATGTTTCCACGTTTCCTGTCCACGCATCCCCCGCGTCCAGGAGAGCGCCCCGGCTTCGTCCAGCCCGACGGTTGCTCCACTTCGACGCAGTTGCGCAATATAACGCGTATAAGCGTCCCCCGACGGTGAGCGAAGGGGGCAACCTCCTGGGAGGAGCGCGATCCGAGAGGTGCACGTGTGTATATACACGACGAAACACCACGCACTCTGCGGGGTACCCACCATTACCTCACTCGCGCGCTTGACCGCGCGATATCCGACAGGTGTTGCGACTTGGGCGGATACATGTGCGCCGCATTGGCGCGCTCGCTGCTGATTCGTGCTCGAGCCGAGCGTTTCGTATAGTACGGAAAGCATGTTTCTCTCTTGGGGGTCCGTCTCTGTGCCCGCTTTTATTCGGGGCGCGGGCGTTGTTCCGCCGCGTGCATGGCCTCCGCAAATCGAGCTTCGTGGCACAAAGGCGAGACGTCATTGTTCGTGCTTATAGACGCACAGGGGCGCATATACCGGCCTGGGTTTCTGGCTGCGCTTATAGCAGGGGCAGACCCCGCGAACAGCCCGGACTTGGCCGCTAGAAACTCCTGATTTCTTCCGCCTCCGTTACACCCGATTTGATGGAGAAGGTTCCCACGGAACCAAATGCGTTGTTTTAGGGGCGAAGCTCCTTGAAGCGGCACCCGCTTGTCCCTCGTAGTCGTAGTGTGTAACAAGTGTTACATTTTGACCTGCAAGGTGGTGCCGGTGGGAGATTTCTCCTGTGCTTTGTTGAACAATGAAAAGTTCGCGGCGTGCGCGTTAACTAAAAGCCGATTGCTCCTGTCTCTCATTCCCCATTAGCAGCCATTGGCATGTACATTGAGCACTATCTGACAAGAAAAGGTTGCTACGTTATAATCGCTGGGTGTAACCTTCTTGGTTTCAAAATGGTTTAGCGAGCGTTGAGTCGCCGTGCCATGAATACAGTGAACTAGTATATACCATGAACTCGAGGTGGTTAAAGGTGGGAGAGAGAGAGAGAGAAAAAACTTTATTAAAAGGTCAGTCAATTGCTCAGGCATGGCCCGTTGCCCCTAGCTGTCGGCCGGAATCCCTTGGGACGCGGCAGCAGCAAGGGCTTGACTGATGATGTCGCGTTGGACGTTGGGATCTGGGCTGCAGAGCAGGGCCTCCCAGGATTCTACAGTGCGAGAACCATCGTTTTGACTTGGACATGTCCACACCATGTGGACCAAATTCGCTACGTCATCACAAAATTTACACTGGGACTGGAAAACTGCGGGGTGCCACTTGCTGTAAAGTGCGGGGTTTGGAAAAACCCCGGTCTGTAACTTTCGCCACAAAATCTCGTTTTTCTTACTTAGTGAGTTGTCCGCTCTCGGGTACACTTGCCGATTCAGCCTGTAGTGTGCGACGATTTCATGGTATGTGCGCATATACTCGCTTCTTTTTTCGGTATTTTGGGAGGTTCCAGGGGTCGACCGGTAGGTGAGACCTCGGGCGACGGAATGAGCCTCCTCGTTCCCTCTAAGTCCTTGGTGAGCTGGAGCCCAGACAAGCAGAATCTGCTCTTTGGGTACTCCTACCATGTTTAATATACGGACGGCAGTCTCCGTCACCCTTCCCGATTCGTAATTTCTCACAGCGTTTTTGGAGTCGCTGATGACCACCCTGATTCCCTTTTGGCTGATGGCCAAAGCTATGGCCACTTCCTCGGCCTCTACAGTCTCGACACCAAGTACTGTGCAGCACGCAATTAGGCCACCATCTCCCCTGACCGCCACTGCCGTGTGTGCCGCTTTGCTTTCATATTCCGCAGCGTCTGTATACGCGACGTCCTGTCGACCAGTGTACCTAGATTGTAATGCCTCTGCCCTGGCTTTACGCCTGCCTTCGTGAAAGTTAGGGTTCATATTTCTGGGTAGCGGAGGTATCTTTATCCTGTCCCTGATCTGTATTGGTATGTCTTTTGAACGCGCTTGCTCACGCGTGGGCTCATAGCCCAATCTCTTTAATATTGCTCTACCCGTTTTAGATCCGAGTAGTCTTTGATGTTGTGCAGTCACAGTAGCCTCAATTAGCTCATCGAGTGTGTTAGATACCCCCAACTTCATAAGTCTGTCAGTTGACGTGTTTGGGGGAAGTCCGAGCGCGACTTTCACACTTTTCCTGATAATGGTGTCGAGTTTGCCCCGCTCCGCTTGGTTTAATTTTAAATAAGGTGCCACGTACACTATCCTACTTATTATGAAGGTCTGTACTAATCTAAGAAGGTTCGCCTCCTTCATCCCAGCATGCCTGTTTGCTATTCGTCTGATGAGACGACATGTCTGATTAGAACTGGCTTCCAACCTAGCAAGAGTTTCAGAATTCCTACGGTTCGCCTGAATCCTTAGTCCAAGGACACGGATACTGTCGACCGCGGGGATCTCTGCGCCGTTAACATACAAGTGGATGTCCACTTCAGGCCTGTTGTGGAGCCGCCGTTTTCCGGCGGGCATGAGGAAGAGTGCTTCCGACTTTTCGGCCGAGCATTTAAGTCCTTTGGGCTCCAGGTACTCCACGATTTTATCAATGGCGATTTGCAGAGAGCCTTCAATTTGGCCGTCACTGCCCTTGTTCATCCATAATGTTATGTCATCCGCGTAAATGGTGTGATTTAAATTCTCAATATCCTTTAACCGTTCAGGCAGTTTCAACATCACAATGTTGAAAAGGGTGGGTGATAACACCGAGCCCTGAGGTGTCCCCCTGTTGCCTAATTTAATGTCCTCGATGGATTCTTCCCCGATTTTTAAAGTGGCTGTCCTGTTCGAAAGGAAGTCCTTGACATAATCATAAAGTCGCTTTCCGACGTTCAGGGAGCTCAGATTCTCCAAGATTGATACGTGCCTCACGTTGTCAAATGCTTTTGCCACATCTAAACCCACGATAACTTTTGTGTCTCGCGTTGGCTTGTCTATAATTTGATCCTTGAGCTGTAGCATCACGTCGCACGCTGATAGTCGGGGTCGAAAACCGATCATGGTGTCCGGATACATACCATTGTCTTCCATGTACCTATTGAGCCGCGTCTGAACGACATGCTCCATGAGCTTACCTACGCAAGACGTTAACGATATCGGCCTAAGATTCTCGAAACAGAGTTTTTTACCCGGTTTAGGAATGAAAATTACATTTGCGAGTTTCCACTCCTGCGGTATCGTCCCTTTTTCCCAACACTCCTGCATGTACGTTGCTAGGTTAGCGATAGACCTATCGTCTAAATTACGGAGCATTTTGTTAGTCACTCTGTCCGGCCCTGCCGCTGATCTAGTCCTTAGCCGATTAATCTCCGCTCTCACCTCAGCCAGGGAGATAGGGGCGTCTAAGGCTGCGTTTTCCCGCCCTCCATAATCTGGGAGAGGTTCGGATCCGGCGGGATTAATGTATCTGCTCCGAACTTCTTCTAAGAGTTCCTTCTTAGTACCTTCAAATTGGTGCGCCATTCGTTCCAATTGTTGTTTAGACGCTGTCTTCGTGCTCTCCGGATCTAAAAGGTGACGAAGAAGTCGCCACGTCCCGGACGTACTTATATTTCTATCCATCTCCTGACAGACGTTCCCCCACCTTTGCTTCGTGAGCGTGATGGCGTGCTCTTCAATTTGCCTGTTTAAAGCTGCTATTTGTTTCCTGATACTCCGATCCCATCTCCTTTGTTGGAGTCGGTTTTCCAAAGCTTTCTTTTTCTTCCAAAGATTTACTAATCTCGTGTCTACCACTTCGTTGTCCTCCTCGGTTTCCACCGCTTCAGTGGCTTCCTTAACAGTACGTAACACCCCATCGCACCACTCGGCAATGTCGGAAATGGGAGTCGGGTCGCCTCTGAGGTCCCTGAAAGAGTCCCAATTTACGGCCTCTACCCTTCGTTTCCGAGGTGTTGCCGGGCCTCCCTCTACCACTATTTCTATGATCATGTGATCACTGCCTAGGTCCTCGTTTGTGTTGCACCATGTGGCACTAGTGCCGCTCCCCGTCAGGGTAAGGTCGGGTGTGGTATCAATCGCGACACTATTTCCCTTCCTCGTTGGCTGCAACGGGTCGGTTATCAAGTCCAGATTATGAGTTTGCATGTCATCCCACAATTTCCTGCCCTTAATTGAAGCCTGCTTATATCCCCATGCCGTGTGGTGAGCGTTAAAGTCACCGACGATCAGCAATGGGTTGTTCTTACTCTTACGTCGCGTAGAAGCGAAGAGATCCCCAAAGTCGCATCGCCTTTGTCTGGGAGAGCTGTATATATTTAGTACGAACAAGCTAGCGTTTTTCTTTTTTTGGGGTATTAGTTCTATGAGAACATGGTCGATGTGTGCATTACCAATGTCATGCTGCACCACCGTAACGTTTCGCCTGACCAGGGTGGCCACCTGCGTACTCGTGCCTTCGCTTACATAGGATTTATAACCCGGCAACGTCGCCTTTCTCCCACATTCCTGTAAAGCTATAACATCCGGTCGATCCCCTTTCCTCAGGAATTCCTGCAGAACCGCACGCTTGCGCGTGAAGCCTCTGCAGTTCCATTGCCAAACGGTGTTCTTACTGAATCTGTGAGCCATGATTGCCACTAAGGTGATTAATCGGCCTGCCTAATACTTACTTTTTGGGCGAGCTGTTCATACGCCCGATCCCTCTTCGCGAATTCTGTTTTAAGTTCCTCGGTAAGTTTATTATCCCGCTGATGCAACTGCTGATTCAGATTTTGAAACATTTCGAACATTCGTTTCTCGAAGGCCTTACGCCATTCATCGTCCTGGGTAGATTTGGCTTCAATGTTTGCCTCCAGTTGCGCTATTTTCATGTCTATCACTGTCGCTACGTTCTCCTCTATTACGGGCTTTTCCGCTTCTTTTGCCCTCTTTTTCGCTGGAGGTGGAGTAGCGCTCTGCTCCTTCGGCATTTTTATATTTTGATTCTGTGGCATTCGTGGTAGGGAAACCGGTGTTGTGTTAGACGACTTAATAGCTAATTGAAGCTCCTCTATTTGCCGACTCATCATTGCTATCTGCTCTTTAAGCATGCGATTCTCTTCCTTAATGGTTAACATTTCTTCATCGCGTTTATCCTGGGAGGCCCTATCTCCCCAACCCACCTTGCGGTTCGGCGACGTGGGTCTCCCACTGTTGAGGACAGCACTGCCGGAAGTCCCCTCGTTTACTGGACCAGTCATTGGTGGCAGATCTCCTTCTTGTCTTTCCGGTAGTCTTGGGAAGGAACCTGCTCTTCCTCTTGACCCTCTTCGATGCTTCGACCGGCTCCTGGACCGTTCTTTGATCTCTTCCATTCTGCACGTTTGTGGATCGGCATCTTCCGCCTTCCGCTCTTCTCCTTCCATTCGCCGCCAGGCCTCCCACTGTCTCTTCTTTATTGTATAAGGGGTCCTGAAAGCTTCCTTGCATTTCCGATCTGCTGTCAGATGACCTTTGCCACACAGCTTACACTTGGGCTCACATGCATGGTCCTCGGGTGGAGCTGTCATTCCGCATCCCCGGCAGCGAACATGGTCGCTGATACACACGTCCGATCTGTGTCCTAGCTGGCCACATCGGTAGCACACCTCGTATCGTTTCTTATAAAGCACGCACTTCAGCGGTACGCCGTAACAGTACATCCACCTGGGCACTGTCTCATTTTTGAAGATGATGACCGCTGAACTTGAGTTCCCCAGCTTCCTAACACCAAGTATCGGCGGGTTCCTTGAGTTGTCGAAGGCCTCTGTCAGTTCCTCTACTGACAATCTCGGGTCGATGCCGCGCACCACACCCCGCCCGCTATCCTCGTGCGGCGCGAGGTACGCCGTGACGTCATAGCTCTTGCCTTCAATCTTGATAGACTTAATCCTGGTCACCTTCCAGACAGTGTCTATGTCTGGAGTGCTGAAAATCAGGGTGCCTTGCTTGTCGTTAACAATGAACACTTCCTTGTCTTGTCCCTTAATCCACGGAATTTGCGCTGCCATGCGCACCGCCTCACTGAGCCTGGTGTTCGGAATTTTTGTGAGCGCCAGCCCGCACTTCGGACGAATGATTATCTTGTAGTCGTTCGCCGGCAACCGCGGTAGGTACGACGCAATCGAGCGCTCCGCGATCTTGTGCCCCAGCTTTTTGTATGCTGCGTTCGCAGCCGCCGTCTTCTTCCTGTCTTCGCCGGGCTCGGTTCCACTTTCTGCCCGGGCGTTGCCATCTTGGCGTCCCTGTCTGTCACCTCTAGCGGCGTCACGCAGCTCTTTAACATGTTTTCCAACTTTCGTGATCCAGTCAGCGGTTCTAAATTCTTCAGGGGTAATTTCAGTACCCTCCACGGTCACCTCCATTGCCGTCGCGTCTCCACAACGGGGCTCTGAAGCGAACGCCGGGGGCGTCGGCCACCGCCGAGCCGCCGCGTTTGTTCACCGCTAGCGTTAGGCTTTGCTGGGCGGAGACGCAGTCGACACCAAAATAGCCATAAAATGCCCCAAAACGTACTCACAGTCCTGAAGTCGTGGTCTAGATGGTCCAGAGAACTTCAGGCAGGAGATTATAGGAGTTGTTTGCTGTAACTGCACAATTTCCACCAGACCTTAAAGGTGGGAAGTAGACCCGAAGCGCAAGCCGTAAGAAAGTGTGCGTGTGCCACCTCTCGTTTAGTCCTCGGAATGTCCGCTGGATGGCGGTGCTTCTATATGGGAAATATATGACGAAAAGATGCGAGATGGTGGCACTTGAAGTGTTGAATAGATGGACGAACGGACACACAGACAGATGCATGGATGGACGCATGAACGGACGCAGGGGCGGATGCACGGACGAACGCAGGGACGGACGCACGAACAGACGCACGCACTGACGGGCGGATGGACGCATGGACGGTCACACAGACGGACGCATGGGCGAACGTAAGCAAGAACGAATGGACGGACGAATGCTTCGCCCCACTCTCCATCATTCACACCGTGGATATGCTGCCATTTTTTTTAGTCGGCGGAACAAGAGAGTTCGTTAGCTGCTTACGCCGCGGCTTCTGCGTTTGTGTGCAACACCAGTTAAAGCAAAGGCGGGGTGAATCGAGGCTAACTTATACAGGGACAGGCAGGCAGGCAGGCACGAACGTCGCATTGTGTGCAGTTCGAGGAAGCGCCTATAAGCGTTCCCAGAGAAGCCGTAGTTTTCCAAGTGGGTCTGGCCATCACGCATACAAATCACCAAATAGGATGGCGCGCAGCAGGTCGGGAGACGCGTGCATACGGGACGGTGCACGTGCAGCAACAGCAACAAGCGAACACAGATTACGGGATGCAAGCAGGCGCTCCGGCCAGTCAGTGTTCCCCCGTTCACCTCTTATCCTCAGTACGAATGACATCTAGATCTCCACAGTGAAATAAAAACACTAATATATATATATATATATATATATATATATATATATATATATATATATATATATATATATATATATATATATATATATATATATATATTGTGAAGAAGAAGATGTGCCTGCAGCAAGCAGCATCGCCAACGCCCGGCTCTCGCGGCTCGTGCTTCGGTTCGTTGCTGTGCCGATCGCTGGACGGTTCTTCACGCTGTCTCGTCGCTGCCTTTAACGGCTAATAAACCTCTTCACATTTGGTGGAAGGTGCTGTTAATCCCCGTTGCTACACCCTGGAGCTGCGAAGCCGCACGCTACCACCTGTCATGACTACCAACGCCACTACATCGACACCTTCGCTCCAGTTCAACTGCCCTGGCCATCCTAGGCTACGGGAGCCGAAGGTCTTCAGCGGTGCGGATGGGACCGACGTCGAAGACTGGCTGGAGCACTACGAACTGGTGAGCGTCAACAATAAGTGGGATGAAGCCGACAAGCTGGGCCACGTGATATTTTATCTCACTGGCGTCGCCGAATTGTGGTTCAATAACCACAAACACAACATCCCCACATGGAGCGTCTTCAAGACGTCATGTGCTGAAGTGTTCGGTCGGCCGGCTGTCCGCAAGCAGAGGGCAGAACAGCGCTTGCGCGTCCGCTCTCAGCAGACTGGCGAGACATTTACCAGCTATATTGAGGACGTCGTCGACCTTTGTCGACGTGTGAATGACACCATGCCCGAATCTGACAAGGTAAAAAACATCCTGAAGGGCATCGACGACGGCGCATTTCAAATGCTCTTGGCGAGAAATCCGAGCACGGTTTCCGAAGTCGTCAGCCTGTGTCAGAGCTACGACGAGTTAAAGAAGCAACGCACTCTGACTCGGCAGCCTCAGCATGGTGGTGAGTCACTGTCCAGTTTCGACACCCTGCCGGACAATTCACCGCTGCTTCAGCAAGTTCGAGCCTTCGTCCGTGAGGAAGTCGCCCGCCAACTTTCCCTAGTGCCCTTCACTCACGAGACCACCACCCGTCTACCTGCCCCGCTTCGCACTGCTATTTCGGAAGAGGTTGCCCAAGCTGTTCCTGTTGCGCACCACGAGCCGCCACTATCCAGCCTTGCCCACTGCCAGCGTGCCGCGCAGCCGGTAGGCCCTCCTGTCGCCTATCCGCCAGCCATGCAGCCTGTGGCCGCGCCCCTAACGTATGCAGCGCAGCCTGTGGCTCCTCCTGTCGCCTGCTCGCAAGTGATGCAGCCTGTAGCAGCGCCGTTCACATATGCAGACGCTGTGCGTAGGCTTCCGCAACCACCCTACACCTCGCGCTCACAGCCCGCGAACCCGGCTGCCTATACTGCACCTTGGGCGGCACCACCAGTAGTCAATTCTTGGAGGACGCCCGATAACCGACCGATATGCTACGCCTGCTTTACTCCCGGACACGTTGCCCGCTACTGCCGCCGTCGACCTCAGACGTTCGGCGACTATGTCCGATCGTCGCAAACCGGCAGCCAACCCTTCGCGCAATACGGGCCGGTCTCGTCACCTCGCTATGCCCCTCCTAACGACCCCGACTTCGTGACGCCGCGCGCAGCCTCTCCTCGTCGGCGATCGCCCTCCCCCATGCGTCGCCGGCCCAGACCTGACCAGGAAAACTAAGCACCGCAGTTCAAGAGGCAAGAACTGCGCCATTTTCGAACTGTCTAAGCCCTCGCCCCTCTCCTGCTAACGTGGTCGCAGTAACTGTTGAAGGTTATTCTACTTTCGCCCTTGTAGACACCGGCGCCGCTGTTTCTGTTATTGCCGCTAATGTCTGCCGTGTATTACGTAAAGTCACGACGCCGCTTTCGGGACTGTCACTCCACACCGCAAGTGCACAGCAAGTAACGCCTCTCGCAGCCTGCACTGCAAGAGTGTCCATCGAAGGCATTGTTTACACTGTGGAGTTTATTGTCCTCGCTGTCTGTTCGCATGATGTCATCCTCGGATGGGACTTCCTATCCCGCCATAATGCCGTCATCGACTGCGCACGCGCTGAAGTTGAGTTTTCACCCTTTTGTGATGTCCCATTACTTGACGCTCTTCATCAGCCGCCGAAGTTGTTCGTGCATGAAGACACCGATATTCCGCCTGAAAACTTCGCACTTGTTCCAATTTCATGCAACGCCTACACTGACGCTACAGTCTTTTTTATGCCTTCCGATATCTTCACGAGTCGTCGAGCTCTGCCGCTGCCTTTCGCAACGATTGACCTTGCCGCCGGAAGAAGCAATATGTTCATACTAAACCCGCTTTCCACAACTGTCACTTTGCTTGCGGGGGAATGTCTCGGCCGCGTGCAGGATCTCGACCCTTCGTCTTTGGTTGATGTCCCGGATGACTACTGCGACCACCCAAAATCACTGTCGGCCCTCGAGGAGTCGTCCAAGAATACGTTTTCCAGCGCCATCGCCGACACCCTTACTCCCACCGAACATGCCGACCTGCTTGATCTTCTGCATGAGTTCCGGAATTCCTTCGATGTGTCCCAACCTCAACTAGGCCGCACATCGCAAGTCAAGCATCATGTTAACACCGGCCTACACCAACCACTGCGTCAAAGACCATACCGTGTCTCCACTGAAGAGCGCCGCATAATCAACGATCAAGTCGAAGATATGCTTCGTAGAGACGTTATTCGACCATCTCACAGTCCCTGGGCGTCTCCTGTCGTCTTGGTGCGTAAGAAAGACGGATCTATCCGATTTTGCGTAGACTATCGTCGTTTGAATAAGATAACCCGCAAGGACGTATATCCTTTGCCGCGCATTGATGACGCCATCGACACCCTTCACGGAGCGGAATTCTTCTCGTCGCTGGATTTGCGGTCTGGCTACTGGCAAGTTCCAATGGCTGAAGCCGATCGCCAAAAAACTGCATTTATTACACCTGACGGACTATACGAGTTTAACGTCATGCCCTTTGGGCTTTGTAACGCGCCTGCCACGTTTGAACGACTTATGGATAATACGCTACGTGGCCTCAAGTGGAATATGTGCCTATGCTACCTCGACGATGTCGTGGTTTTCTCGCACGACTTTCCTACGCACCTCCTTCGCCTCAGGCAGGTTTTGACTTGTCTGACCAAAGCTGGCCTGCAGCTTAACCTGAAAAAATGCCGCTTCGCTGCACGCGAGCTCGTCATCCTAGGCCACATCGTGTCGAAGCACGGCGTATTACCCGACCCAGCAAAACTTCGAGCAGTCGCAGAGTTTCCCAAGCCGACGACCATGAAGGAACTTCGCAGTTTTGTAGGCCTATGCTCATATTTCCGGCGCTTTGTTCGCAATTTTGCATCCATCATGTCACCATTAACCCAGCTTCTTCGCGGTGACGTGAACCTCTCCTCCTGGTCCCCTTCATGTGACGTTGCCTTCACTACTCTGCGCCGTCTGCTCACCTCGCCACCTATTCTTCGCCACTTCGACCCGACGGCTCCTACCGAAGTGCACACCGACGCCAGCGGCGTCGGGCTAGGTGCTGTCCTCGCGCAACGAAAACCCGGCTATTCAGAATACGTTGTAGCCTACGCTAGCCGCACTCTGACGAAAGCCGAAACTAATTACAGCGTGACAGAAAAAGAGTGTTTGGCTCTGGTGTGGGCGCTTGGAAAGTTCCGGCCGTACTTATACGGCCGCCCGTTCGATCTAGTAACTGATCACCACGCGCTTTGCTGGCTCTCCACGCTGAAAGACCCTTCTGGCCGCCTTGCGCGATGGGCACTCCGAATCCAAGAGTACGACATTCGCGTCGTATACCGCTGTGGACGCAAACACTCTGACGCTGACGCCCTGTCCCGCTCACCTTTGCCACCAGATCCGACGTGCGGAAACACGTGCCTCCAGTACTTGTCATCGTTAAATCTTGACTCAATTGCCACCGAACAACGTCGTGACCCGTGGATCGCATCTCTTCTCGAATATCTATCCGGTACGCCCAACCTTCCGGTATCTCGATCCCTCCGACGTCAAGCTTTCCATTTTGCCATCCGCGATCAACTTCTCCATCGACGCAACTACTCTCCTGATGGCCGCCGGTGGCTACTGGTCATTCCACGCACTTTGCGATCGCAGGTATGCGCTTCTCTTCACGACGATCCACAATGTGGCCACGCCGGGGTGTTCAAAACATATGAACGCCTTCGCCATCGCTATTACTGGCGCGGCATGTACAATTTCGTACGCAAATTTGTGCAGTGCTGTCCTGACTGCCAGCGACGCAAATCAACACCGCTACGTGCTACTGGCGAATTGCAGCCACTTCCGTGCCCTGCCAAGCCTTTTGATCGCGTTGGCGTTGACCTCTACGGCCCCCTTCCATTGACATCAGATGGCAATCGGTGGATTATAGTGGCGGTCGACCATCTAACACGCTACGCCGAAACAGCCGCTTTACCGAGCGCTACCGCTCAGGATGTCGCCTCTTTCATTTTACGTCAATTTATCCTTCGACATGGCGCACCTCGAGAGCTCCTTAGTGACAGAGGCCGCGCTTTTCTCTCCGAGGTCGTCGAAGCTCTGCTTTCGGAATGCCACGTCATTCATCGGAAAACGACGGCATACCACCCGCAGACTAATGGGCTAACGGAACGGTTTAACCGCACGCTGGGTGATATGCTCTCAATGTACGTGGCATCTAATCATAGCAACTGGGACCGTGTTCTCCCATACGTGACATTTGCATACAATACTGCAATACAAACAACCACAGGATTTTCACCTTTCTTTCTTCTTTATGGACGTGACCCTTCCCATACAATTGATACTCTGCTTCCCTACCGTCCTGATGCTTCCGAATGTCCACCTATCTCCGATGCTGCTCGTCAAGCCGAAGAGTGCCGCCAGCTCGCCCGTGCGTTCACCTCGGACGAGCAGCAACGCCAGAAAGAAAACCGTTGCACCTCTCTTCCGGATCCCAACTATGCCCCAGGGTCTCTCGTGTGGCTTGCCATCCCATACCAAACTCCGGGACTCTCATCAAAACTTGTCCCCCGGTACGAGGGGCCTTACACCGTTTTAGAGAAAACCTCTCCGGTTAATTACTTAATTGAGCCAGTTTCCCGATCGGATGACATGCGCCGGCGTGCACGTGACATCGTCCATGTTTCCCGCCTAAAACCGTATCATGAGCCTCTCCCTGAAACTTCTTAGGTCGCCAGGATGGCTCTTTTTTCAGCGGGGGTGATATTGTGAAGAAGAAGATGTGCCTGCAGCAAGCAGCATCGCCAACGCCCGGCTCTCGCGGCTCGTGCTTCGGTTCGTTGCTGTGCCGATCGCTGGACGGTTCTTCACGCTGTCTCGTCGCTGCCTTTAACGGCTAATAAACCTCTTCACAATATATATATATATATATATATACTTCCTGCTAGCGCACTTTTCTTCGTCTTCTCAAGAGTCATCCACGTCTGCGCTGTACAAAATATACACTGGCCGCACGACCGTGTTTGCTGTGTATACACATTACATACTGATACATTCGTGCGGTGCTGGCTGGAGGGGGCAATGCATATCGGTCTGGTGGCCGCATTCTCGTAGAATGTGCGACGTCTCATTGCGAAAGCAGCGGCATGCTTTGAGACTATAAGCCGAACTGTACCGCATGGGTCACGCCAACTCCGCACGCCTGCCTGCATCGCTTCTGCGAAGGTGTATTAGAAGCGGGCCCCGCTCCGGGGGTTTATAGTGTCTATACATGCGCCTCTGCTATAACGCGCGGGCTAACCGAGAAAGGAGGCGACAGATCCAGCGAGGCAATGAAAAATGCATGCCTCGCTTCTTTCTCGGCCTGGGCTGCGATGAGGGGAGGTCTTTTCCTCCGGCGTTCGGCAAAGAGCCGGCGCCGGCCTTCGTTCGCGCGGGGAGGGCCTGCCTGAATCTAAGCGACGACAGGATCGCATTTCATGAGCACGCGCGCTTTCAGACTTTCCCGATAAAGAATCGAGCCTGCAACAGCTTGCGCGACCCCCCCTCCTCCCGTTCTGCTTTATAGCGACCACGAGGCATCGGTCGCCCAAAGGCACGTGTGCAGCTCGTTGAGGTGGCGGAGATCCATATTTTCACGTCTAACGTTACTTATACAGTGGGGTGGTCCCTTGCGATAAGTGGGGAAAAGAAAATGACTAAGCGCGTTCAAGCTCCTCCATACCTGCGGACACACACACACCACAAGCACCAACAGCGGCGTCACAGGAGAAAGAAATAAGAGAGCGAGGGACTCACAGTTGATGGGAGAGAAAGAGATCTTCTTCGCTGAACGAGACTATACGGGAAAAGAAGAGAAAGGAGAGGGACGCGCTAATGATTTTCCAGGAGGCACGGCCCACCCCTTTGGGCCCCAAATCTGTTTCCTCGGAGGGACTAATGTTTCAGCACCCCCGCCCCCTTTGCAGGAAGCTCGCGCTATGCAGCCGCTGCATGCGCGACTCAATAGCGTTCGCGAAGTTGCAGCTCTCCTCTGCTCCGGCTTAATGCGTGGACGGTCCCCGTCGAACAAGGAGAATCCGTTCATTGATAAAGTGTATATATGCGCCGCGAGCATGGCGCGAGGCACTGCATCCACTTGATTGCGCGGTTAGCGCATACCAGGCGTTATAAGCTTGATGGGGCGTGTCCACTTGCACTCGTTCACTTTCGAAATCTGTGTCGAGACAGACCGTTATCGCTGCGAGACACATGAAAACAAGAGAATAACCAAGGCGAAAAAAAAATAGGGCTAAGGAATTCTCAGTGCGAAGAGAAAGCGAGAGCCAATAAGCGCATTCCTTTCTTAATGTGAGTCCTCCTAATGAGTCGTTAACTGATCGACGACCGAGAGACGTAGCTGAAGGCAGTTCCTGTGCGCCTGTCAGCGCATTGCGAGCTAAATATTTGCCCTTCCATCGTTCACTCTCTCTTTCTATACGATCGCAGCGAAATGATGCGGGCGCGTTTATAGCACTCCGTATACCAAGCGTCCGTTCGCACATACACCGAAGCGAGTCGCTTGTTCTCGCGAGTGTAGGTATAAGCTTTTTTTTATATTTAGTCGCTACTAATGGCTCCGTCTTTTAAACCCCTGGGACACGTCTATTTTGGCTCGATCGTAAGCGTGCTGCTGAATACTAACACAATCGCGGGTTCGGGAACATTCGCTTTCGCGTAGTACACACACTCTCGCGTAATGGCGGAACGCGATAGGGCCCTAATTCGAGCGTTCCGTCAGCGGCAGGCGATCGGGCACACTCTTCGGCGTATTTTTAATCGTGCGATACACGAGAGAGGAGGGGAGGTGCAGGAAGCAGCGGAGGATACACGCGGCGCTTGCAGCCGGCGGCCAACAATAGCTCCCAAATAGGTCGAGATTGATGGCCCACGACGAGACGCACGCTTCTGAATGAATTTGCCCGCCGTCACGCCACGCCACCCCCCCCCCCTTTTTTTTTTGCCAACACACATCGCCCGCTCGCTGGCGGTAACGAAATACGGGGCCGGCCGGTGGGCGGTTCGCGATGATTTACGATTAGCCACGATTCCACCAACGACCCACGGCCGACCACCGCGTGCTGCAGCTCTTTCGAGCGGCCGACACGGCACCTCATCGGAGCTTGTATAGAGGATACTAGACGGGTACAGAGGAAATACTCGATGGCTATGGAGAAGATACGCGGCGACTATATAGATGGATACCCGGTCTATGGCTGAGAAGTTACTCGGTGGTTATACTCGACGGCTATACGTAGATAAGATACTCTACATGTCCGTGGCTGTAGAGGAGATACTCGGTGGTTGTAGAGGATAATACTCGACGGCTATGAAGAAGATATGCAGTCTATGTCTGTAGAAGAGATACTCGACACTTATAGAGATGATACTTGGCCGTTACAGTGGAAATACTCAACGGATACAGAGGTGAAACCCGATGCGAGGACGCGAGAAGCACCTTTCTTGTGGGACGAAAACCAGTGCAGCGATGTCGGAAGCTTTACAACTGTCGTCTCGACGCTAAACGTGTCCTTCGAGAGAGTATGATTTTATCGCATTGACGAAAAAAGTGGAGTTAAGCCGTCAATGACAAGGGATGTTGCAGTGCTTCAGTGCGAGTAACTGAGAACAGAACGGTGTAGGCGATTTAATAACTCATACTAATGAATTTCATTCACTTGGCAGTGACGGTCAATGTCTCGCATCTTCTGTCGCTTTTCACAGCGGTAAATATGGTAACGGGGACTATATTACACCATAGCGCAATATAGCGAAACGCTGGGCACGTACGGAAGCTTATGAACTTCAAACGTAGCTATAGTAAATTATTTTAACCTCGTAATATTCTCACTCTCGATGGTGCGCTGCGCACGTTATCTTGTCTTCCTTCCGGATGCCTTGCTGTCGATAATAATAAAAAAATAGAAATTTCGGGCATGCGAATGCATGGCAGAGGACCGCATTTGAAGCTAACTTTTCACCGATGCTTTTGTTCAAATGGTTAGATTGAGTTTTAGTTTCCGAATGGTAAGGTGCGTGACGTGCGCGAGAGGTGACGGGGCACCCTCGCGGTATTACGAGACCACAGATAGAGGGCCGGTCGGCGTGTATTAATGTCCTGTACCCACAGGTACTTGCGAACAAATCAGAGATAGGTGTGCTTAGCTTCACCCTTTCTATTATCAAGCAAGGACAATCTTTAAGCAGTCGTTATCTGCACTGATTACACAGAGAATCACACAGCTTTAATGGTCAATAAGAAAGAAGATTTGCTGGAATTAATGGACACTATCTGTAAAAAGAAAGATGGGTCTAACGTTTGGTAAAAAAAAAAGAGAAAAACGCCAGGCCTGCATGGAAGGCGCAGCACAGTCACAGCGAAAGCTGGAAAAGCGACCTTTCAGAGAATTTTATTATGTGGGGTTTCACGTCCCAAAACCACCATATGATTATGAGAGACGCCCTAGTGGAGGGCTCCGGAAATTTCGACCACCTGGGGTTCTTTAACGTGCACCCAAATGTGAGCACACGGGCCTACAGCATTTTCGCCTCCATCGAAAATGCAGCCGCCGCAGCCGGGATTCGATCCCGGCACCTGCGCGTCAGCAGCCGAGTACCTTAGCCACTAGACGACCGCGCGGCCTTTTAGAGAATTTTCAAAACACTCATTGGGTAAGTATTCAGAGCACACTTGCTTGATACCTGCTAGAGCAGTAATTGCAAGTATAGCGTAGGCCGCAACACCCGATAAGAATGGTACAGCCGCATCCAGCGATCTACATGGTGGCAGGCCAAGGTAACAGAGCGATGCTCCGCGCCTATCCTCAAAGAACAATGGCTTGAATGTGCTTTGTTAGTAGGTTCTAGAGTGGAACCCCGTCGAAGACAGGACGCGGTATCAACTTAGATGAACTGAAATCACCGTGTGCATGTCAGAAGTCAAAAGAAAAGAGTTCTATCTGCACCCGCGCGCAATGTGCGCGATGGCGAAGACACCAGCAGCTCTTTAACCTGCGACTACACATTATGCATTGGCGCGGCCATTTGTGACTGCTGACAAATAAACGACCGATGTTCACACTTACATGCACGAATCCTATAAATCCTTCGCCCCACGTTCACATCTATCGACACAAGGCTCACACTGCCACTGCCCTGCAAAATAATCTGATGTCCTCTTGCTGAGCCCGTGACTGGTTCAGAAGTTTGCGACAGAAAATCGGGCAACGAGCGACTGAGCCAGAGTGGTCGTTTTGTGACTAACTTAATTCGTCGCACGTCCGGTTCTCGTCGCATGTATGAACGAGCCGTGCGACTTGCGCCTCATAACATCCTCCATTAAAACCTCCAGTGGTTTGTGCTATACTTAAGAAAATATAGCTTTTAGAAGGAATGAAAATAGGAGGAAAAGAACGGCAGGGAGGTCAACCAGCTTATAGGCAGCCGTTTTGCTACCCTGCGCATAGGAGGGGAATAGGGGAGATGAAAGATAGAGAGGAGAGAGGGAAGAGAGATAAACACAGCACATTCGGCAGCACACGCGCGCACACTCAGTCATAGTTTCGTCTTGTTTTTCGCGGTGTGTGACATTGCTGTTGCAGCCGCTTGTTCAAGTCCGTGTTATGTGGGAATTTCAACAGAGCTTTTGTCGCCATCTGTTGCAATGTCTTTTCTCGGGCACTTGAAAGAATAGTGTCTACAGACATTTGGCTGTTGTCGATGCGCACGAGAACGGCCAACAGTGACTGTCTCTGGATGTCATACAACGGACAGTCGCACAGGATGTGGTGTAGCGTCTTTTCGCAACGACAGGCATCGCAGAGAGCGTTGTCGGCCATTCCTATGGCAAATTAATAAGATTTTGTAAATGCGACTCCTAGCCATAAGCGATGAAGAAGGGTGGCTTCTCTTCGGTCGAACCCAGTGGGCATGCGGAAGAGCCATCAAAGAGGACAGGTGGTGTTGACGATTCGTCTCGTTGCTCGGGGGGCACCATCGTGATTTCACGCGCAAGTCGTCGAAGATTACTTTTAGAAAGTGGCTGAACAAGGTAGGTTCCCGGAGCCAACGATTTTACAAGAAGACGTGATGCCGCGAGGGCGTGGACTTTGTACCATGACAAATTGAAGTCTCCTTTCTTGAAAAATTCCCCGCTGTGGAGCCCCTGTTGCAACGCCATTGAGTGCTTCAACTATTATTCCCTGTAATGTTAATATGTGGGCTTTTAGGCCTCAAAATGACAATATGATTATGAGGCTCGCCATATGATGGAGGGCTCCTGAAATTGTGACCATCTGGTGCTCTTGCACGTGTCCTGACATCACACAATACACGAGCCTCTACCACTTCGCCTCCATCGAAATGCGACCGCGGCATCGGGATTGCATCCCCGACCTTCTGGGCATGGCCTCCGTGATTGCGAGCACGCGGCAAACCCACCGCGCGCTCGCAATCTCGGAGGCCATGTTTTGGGGAAGCAGCCGAGCACTGTAGCCACCGTTCCACCGAGGCGGAATATTATTCTCAGTCCTAGAGAAAATTCAGAAGTCTTGCCTGCTGAAATTATCATCTGATAAGAGGCAGATTGTAGCGGGGTATAAGAAATAAATCTGACTCCCCCCCCAACCATGCGTTTATTAGCTATTACCAAAATCTAAATACCAGTGCGTTCTTGCCTATTGACACCATGCTTAACAGCGCTCGCATAATGCGACAAAGCTTCTGCGAGTAGCTGTCCAGTTTCACTGCCCACTGAAAGGGGGTGGGGAGAGGGGGAGGACAAAGCCTGTCTTTTATTGAATTGATCAATTCTTAGGACTAGCAGTGTGTGGGTAACCTTCAGTGTTACGTTCAGTATTTCCATAACTAGTGAGTCAAAGTTCGCATGACACGTATACCGCGTAAGATGCTTATATGCGGCGCAAGCGAGAAACCCACCTAGTGAGGCGAGTCGTGCGACAACGGTTCAACCTCACTGCAAACCACTAATCGCAAGTACATTCCTCTCCTCCTCTTTCTAATCATTTTTACGAACAACCCGACCCCTTTCAGTGAATTTTGCTCTTTTTTAGCTACGCGGGAACCACCCTAGCGTCAGCTAATTCGCAATCTAGAGTCCGTTCGGATCACTGAGCGGCTATAGCGCAGATGGAGGACTTTTAGATTTATTCAATCGACATTCGGTAGGGAAGTGGGCTCCGCACTTTCTATTTCTGGGACACACTCATGGCGGCAAAACACTGTTCGATCACTCACACACGAGCGCACTGGCTATCCCCACTCCCACCTTTCCCTTCTCTCTCTCTCTCTCTTCAAACGCGCGTGAACGGTGTCTTGTTTCGTGTTCTTGTAAAGATCACCGTACGGGTGTCCGCATTATATACTACGTGTTCCAAGCCCAAGAGTTGAGAGAGGACGAGGCGGCGAAGAGAAATCAACGACTCTGGAGACCGACATGGGTGTTCGTTTCACGGTTGAACGACCAGACGAAAGAGCCGGGCTAAGATGGAAGGAGAGGGCAGCCAAAGAGCGATTATCCCCTCAGATCGCGCCGCCTTTGCTGCTTTTGCCGTCGACACTTGAGCCGCCTAGTTTCGCTCGTTTTGTTGCTCACTCGTTGCCCCAACTTTCTTCCAGGCCAGGACATCGGCGAAGCTATACCGGGTCGCTTCTGCTGCAGTGCGGGCGTGGTCCGTGATCTAGCACGGTGGCGCGATGCAACGACATTTCGTTTGCATGGGGAATGCAGACGCACTAACTCACAGGGGTTACTGTGAAACTCACTAGCTGAGTTGGAGCTGATCACACTGGAAGCCATGCAGGCACGGCGCTTGTGGTAGTTCATGCTGGAGTGAAGCGATGGGCGGCCGAACACGGTTTGCGGGAAGGAATAACCAGTAGTTCAGTAATACAAGAACAATGTTCTGATATTAGAGGAGCACATAAAAGAACAGTGTTCTTATATGTGCTCCTATAATATCAGAACATTGTTCTTGTAGTAGATCGTACTTGTATTATGTATATAGACGCACATATAAGAACAGTGTTCTTATATGTGCTCCTATAATATCAGAACATTGTTCTTGTAGAACATTGTACTTGTATTATGTAGACGCACATATAAGAACAGTGGTCTTATATGTGCGTCGACACCGGAAGTGCTCACAGGCGCGCGTAAATACGCTACAAAAGTGTGGACGGTAAAGCACCATCCGTTGTCGTTCACAATGGTAGGCATTGGACGCGTAACTCGGAGGTTCTGGGTTCGTATTCCACCGACAAAAAGGGTGATTTTTCGTCCACTTTAACTCATTTCAATTTAAGTGAGGATCATCACAATGCAGTAACCAATGCCTGCCACTTGAGAACAGCAGTAACGAACTGCAGCACTGCACTAATCGACGCCATGACACTGCGCGGATCTCCTTATGTTGCCAACATATCAGTGCTGCCAGAGTAAACCTCGATAGCTCAAGGTCATGTGACATGAACCAAGACGACACGTACGTATAACATCATAGGTGTAACTGCACGCCACTGTCGTCCCTATAGCTCTCGCAGCATATAGCGATGCCGACAAAATGGGACCACGAAGCGATACGGACGTATGTATGGCACCTCCCCCTTCTCCCCCGACGAACCACTGACACTGGCAAAGTAGTAATGAGCTCGCAACAACGCAAGTCGTCGTGCAAGCAACCACTTCCGGTGGCGGCGCACACCGTATACAGTACACGACATTGTTCGCAAGGCAAAGACAGCGGCAACGCAGAGTTTGCAGTACGTGTGTCTGGAAGAATGACAGGGCCCTGTCATACAATACAACTCTGCGCGGCAGGATGTACGCCCTGTGACTCTCCCTGCGACTGTTCCCGTCGTGTCCTGTTTGCGCGTTTCTATTCATACATAGATTCGTCTTTGTTTCCCGCACTTGTGCAGTGCAGTTACCGTACGGAATACTAAAATGCTCATTCACGTAGTTTATCATTTCGATAAGCCATGGCATAGCCTGGACGCTGTGCTGTTAAACGCGATGACGAGGGTGTGATTCTCAGTAAGGAAAGCCGGATTTTGATTGGACCGTAATACAGAAAATACCTTGCATGCAGGGTTACGTTGGCTGGACTTGAAAAGGAGCCGGAACTGAAGCCAAGCGTAGTCAAAGTAGTCATATCACATAAATTTAGCACCTTATTCGTAGCAAAATAGAACAAAAGCAATAGTATGAGTATAATTATTATTGAGCGAGAAATCTTACCTCGAATAAGGGAAAACGCAGAACAAGAAGCACAATATTTTTACTTATTGCTCGCCCTTAAACATATAAGTTAGTTGCAAATAATATTTTAAAATATTGCATCTTTAGTGCGCCTATGCAGTTTGTGTACAATATTTCATGCCAAAGTAATTTTGAACCAACAACTCCGTAGGAAAGTTACATGTTGAAGCTATTTTTTCTTGAAGCCGTGGACTAAAATTGGTGTATACAGTTATATATACAAGTGCTGCTTCAAGCAGAAAAGTATGGTAGGGAACGAACAGCCTGGCTTCATTTTCCTGCACATATCGCTTCCTGGAAGTTCACAAGCGAACAGGAGCTTCAGCAGTAAAATCTTATGTGCAGATTCGACATAAATGGCGAGCCACGTCAGTAGTGTGTTAGTGTGATTACATGAGCCCAACTTCATTGACCCGTCTTTTCAGTCGTGGTGCCACTGCAAAGACGGATGCATCGACGTGCACCAGACCACTGGCGGAAGAGGAAGATGAGCGTGCATCAGCCAACATGATAGAAATGGTAGGAAACAATGGTTATTCTTCATGATTGCTCACTATGTTATCTGCAATCTACAAAAAAAAATTGGGGACCCACCAGCTTCAACTTTAAGAGAGCTCTACGCGACAGCGATATCCTGTCCCTATAACGTACTTTTACAACTCAGTGCAATTTTTATTGTATGATGTTACTCGAGAAGTTCAAATTGTGGATTACTACAGTGCAATGGATAAAATTGAAGTGGCTTGTATCCATGAAGCTTTCGCATATGCTGCATTTTGTGTAATGGGTGGCATGATTGACACCACGAGCAAGTTATTCGTTTTAAATGTTTTCGAATTTGCTATGCCCCTCCTACGTGGTCTTACAGAAACACGCGCGGTATCGTGTGTGCCTTTTGTAATAGGTGGCCAGCTCTAAAGCGTGAAACAATCATGATAGTCACATGCTTTGACCCCGATCGCTAGTTCCACGCAATATTGCTGCGGCATTGCATTGTTTATAGTGAAGCCTGTATACGGGCCGCGAGTGTTTCTAAACTATATTCACTGAATTTCGAATCACAAGACGTTATATTTACTGTATTTCCAAGAACAATTGCAGTTTCAGTCATACTATTATCCGCAATTCATGAAGATTCAGTGCCCCATTTAGACAGTGTTGTATGAGATTTGTTCTGTAACGCCTTTTGTATATTTGTTGAATATGAAATACCACGTACGAGGGAAACAAAAAACTTGGACCATCTCCTCGAAGGGAACCCTGATGGGATGCGAAAGGCAGAGTTGCGCATGGGTGGCGTCAAGGGTTGAGCGGCGCTAACGCGTGCGCTGAGCACTGGAAGATTCGTTTGAAGTGATGGCTGGCGTAATATATATGTCTTGTAGGTGACACGTACAGACACGTTTCAACGCGTACGTTAGACACGCGTCAGGTTTATTGCGCATGAACGGACGAGTCGGCGGTGTAGCGTGCGTTCTTCGCGGCAGTTGGTCCGAAAAAACGGACGACGCACAAGCTGCGAGCACGCGGCAGGCGAAAGCAAGAGTGACGTCAGCATGTACTGTGAGGGAAGCGTGACGTCAACGCGCAGCAGCGGCATGACCTACTTGGCACCGCGCCGACACCTGCGGCTCGTTCGTACTGAGGAACACAGTTAAACTGGCTTTAGTCAAAAAGCTCCTTCGCATCTGAAAGTAGACATGCGGCTTTGTGGTAGGACACCTGCTTGCCATGCAAATGACCTGTATTCAATCCTCACTCGGTGTTGGGCGATTTTTTTATTTACTTTATTTGCATCTTTCTCAATTATAAAGCCACGGGCAAGATGAGTTTTCGCTCACATCCAACGACGCCAGCGCCACCGCCGGATTTTCCGCGAAACGCTATCACCTTAAAATGACTTCGAAATGCACTAATTGAAGTTCGGAGTAGCCATGCGGCCAATCAGAAATTTTCGTTGCCAGACAGGGTCGCAGAGTTGCCAATTAGGCACAATGTAGCCGCCAACGGCTACCCCACTTACATTTAGACTTGGGTGCAAAGAGCCTCCGGTTAACATAGTTATTCCAGAGCCACCTGCTACAGTGAGCCTCATAATGATGTCATAGTTTTGGCGTGTAAAAGCCACCAAAGCACCAATTTTTTTGAATTCTGGTTATCATAACAAAAGGAAAAGTCGAGCATATGTAAGTAAACAGAGACAATGCTCTGCTTCCTCTGTGTATTCAGATAACAACATAATAATTTCTGGGTTTTAAAACCCAAAACCACGATATGACTGTGAAGGACGTCCCGGTGGAGGGCTCGGAAAATATTGACAATCTCTTGTTCTTTAGCACACACCTATAAATATAAATAAACATGCCCCTAATGTTTCGGCCCCATCGACAAATGGCTGCCGCGAGCGGGATTCAAACCTGCGACCTTCGTTTCAGCAGTCAGGCACCATACCCGCTAGACCACCGTGGTGGGTCTCTCTATGTTCAGATGGATCACGATTACGGGAAGACGTAACACGATTACGGGAAGACGTAATACGAAGCTGGATCCATGTGCACGCACGCCTCAGCCCAGAAACCACTTTTGCGAATGCATGCATGAGAATGACCTGCTCAGAAGAATTAATGCTAGCGTCACGACGTGCTTGATGTTGATTTATGTTCTGAAATTCAGTCACGTCATTAGTAGAACTAGGTCTTGGCCTCAGCGCGTTTGACATATTTGATATTAAAAGCTAGCGCGAAAGAACGATACGTTCACGTGGAACGGCATGCGAATCACGCAATTCTTCAGGCTACTGAGCTTACTTCCTACACCGTAGCTGCAGTGTTCTCAATACGCATTGTTGGAAGTTCATAACGCCTTGCTTTCACTGAACGTGTTCACCATTTCTTTTTTGATATAATGTACCACTGCACTTCGCTTTTGGCAATCAAATCCACGAAGAAGTATCGGACACCACTGACTATAGGTGGGCCAATTCCTACATATCTGAGCGTCAAGCCTGAAAACGCAAAAACTACGTGTCAACGCAGTGTGTAGCAGGCAGACACAGCGCGTATATGTGTGCTTCATTCCGTGACCTCACCTGTCACAACAGTCTGGAGGTCATTGTGCTCGACGGCTGGTATCGAATTCCGGCCGCAGCGCCACATTTTGGTGGAGCCAACAAGTTAGAGGCCTGCGTCTTTATAGCTTTAGGGGCACTTCAAAAACTCCCAGGTGGTTAAAATGTCCGGACCCCTCTACTACGGCATCCATAATTATCATTCCCGGGTTTCGGAACCTAAAACACAAACAACAGTTATGATTACCTCATGCACGATCCTAGCACGCTATATTTACATTCAGATCGTACAATTTTCAATTACTATGCAAATTGCATCTTCAGTTCGAGAAACCAGATATTTTTCGAACAGTTCTTTCTGCGTCTGATTGCGGTTTGTTTCCTCGTAGGCGCACAAGATGAACTTATGAGCAAGAAAACAACTACTATGACACACCAAGACGACGACGTCATATGCGCGTATACACCAAGAACGCAATACAACGGCAATCGCTTCGAAAAAGGAACTCACATTGTAACTAACCTGCAAGGCAATGAATCTCGGTTTTTCCAGGTCAGCTTCGGCCAGAGAAATTGAAGACACGATACGTTGCCTAATCAGTGTCCATCGATGGAATGAATACCGCGCTGTAATTAGGTAGAGCTGCCTTGAGAGGTTGCCAACCGCACTGCGCGCCGGTGGTTGCACAGTCACTGTAACCACGCATGTCAATCAAAGATAACGGTGCCGGAGCCAACCAGCTGGTATTACCGAGAATAATCTGCGCAAAGCAGGTCATTCTGAGCGTAAGCGAAAGCATACATATCGTGGTGCCCACCGACTGAGCGACCCTTGCAGCATAAGCCGTTTATCTTTCAATCAATGCCAAGTGATAGGCCGATATTTGGACAGAATGACACGCAAACTTCGGGAAGTTCTACAAAGTTCAAAAGAAAAAAGAATCAAGATTTCTCACTTCCCTGCGCCTTACTTATACAGAAATAAGTCCCTCTTTTCGGGTGCTCAGGTTTGTGTTACATATGTAGTGACGGAACTGGTATAATGTGGGCGTGTTGCTTTGTTGTTTCTTTCACGTCACTTGTGTATTCCTATTTATTTCCTGTCAAGCGATAATAAACTCAGTTGCTATTCGGCACTCTGTCAGTTTGCTTTCAGTTTGTTTCAGTTCCTTGTCCCTCTTTTATTATATGATGTTTAGGAGACGATGACACTTTCGTATAGCACCAGCTATACTCCTTTTCACGGATATTATGATATGGGAAAAGCACAGCAGCAAAAAAAACATAAATACCAGCTAGGCAGAGTTCATATAAATTCATTCACAACATAACATAAAGAAAAACACTGACAGTCCGCTCACATAACACTAATGTTCAGGCAAAATGCCGTTACACGACAACCATTCACGTTTTAAAAGAATATGATACACAAAGTCTGGCCACAGAGCAGCAATTAAATTCAGAATGTGCCATCGTAGGGACGCAAAGTGAGTTAGCACATGAAGTGACACAAAAGCTTTACAAAGTCAGGTCAAATCATACCTATAAAGTCAGCATAAACGAAGAGATTTTCACTCTCCTAGGGAGTTTTCGACTATCTGTACAGTGTGCATTTTTATAAGACACTTGTTAGCGATAGACCTAGGACTATTTGGAGATCGAAGGGCCTATAGTGCAGTTCTATAAATATAAATTGCTGTCCTTCATTCTGATATCGCGGCCATTCTAATAAATTCAGCTGTACATCGTCGTACATGTGTCCACACGCGCATTCTAGACTTTATATTCGTGAACTTTTGTGTAAAAAGAAGTTTGTTCCCAGCCTGAGGCGATGCACCTGCGTTTCAAAGACACTGCTTACTTTAAACGCGAAAATAATTCTGAATTCACGAATACGATCACTGCAAAGGAGGACTGAATATTTTGAATTTACATAGAACCCTGTCACACTGCAACCACAAGCCGACATCTGCCAAAGTATGTGTTGTATGTAATTCGCTTTTTGTAGTGGGTATATTCCCAATGTATTATTTTTCCTACGTGTTTGTCCAGCTTCTCCATCCAGTGCAACAACACGAGGGACACTGTAGTGGCAAGGTATCCGCTAAAATATCACTGTGTGCTTTTGCTCGCTTGATTTCATAACTTTTTCCTATGGTTCATCAACTAAAGCTCAATTTATCTGATTGATACCACTATTTATTGACAATAACGCTGCCTGTGAATCACACAGTATGACCCATATATTTGTTCGTGTGAATGAATAAATGATACTTAACGAAGCCAATATTTCAAATAACTTTGCCGCAGTTGCCCCGCTGAGGTGCTCTAGTGACTAAGGTACTCAGCTGCTGACCCGCTGGTCGCGGGATCGAACTCGTGTGACCATTCTCGAGGTGCACACCACGCCGTCAGGCGAAACGCACGAATGGGAAGGCCGGTGGACCGATCACGTGCGCCGCTAAAAAGCTCCTTGCCATCCGTCTTTTGCGTCGACGGTGATGGGCCAGACGCGCCGAAAACACCCCGGCTGCGGTGGCGTGCTAAGTACGATGTCGGAAGCGGGAGAGCAACGCCTTAGTTCGCACAACCTCCGCTGCCACCGGGCAAGGCGCCACCGACGACAACACCGCCTGGCGCTCGCTCCTGCCGCTCTCTCGCATGCCGCCGCCGCCGCCGACTCGATCGCTGACTTCGGCGCGCGCGCGCACCAACACGCACGCATCCAACACGCGTGTTCGCCTGCTCCTCCGCAGAGTGGTGGGCAAGGATAGAGTAGCGTGGCGTAAGGTGGTTGCGGCGAGTGCCGGTGGTCTCCTGGAGGAGGCGTGCGCTCTCCCGGCGTGCTTCGTCTCTCAAGTCGGGCATCTCTGCGCGACACATTTGCTCCCGGTGCTCCTTTCTTTTTTACCCAATGCCGGAAATAAGCGCGCAAAGCGGGCCCACCGGCCGTCGCCGCCGCTCCACGTGAGCTCGGATTCGAAAGGGGCGCGACGATGTTCGCACGGGCAGCTACGCTGTCGCAGCGACTGCAGAAGCGCCGGCGTACCGGGCGCTTGACGCCTGATTGTGCGTGAAGACAAGCCGACATACCCGTCTCTCGAGGCCATCTTTTTTGAAAAGTGTTCCAAGTGTTTGTGACGATTCGTTGGACGATGGTGCACCACCGACTCGAGTTGGTCCTCTGTTGGTGCGCGCTGGTGGCAGCCGTCGGATACGGACACCTGCTCGTCGACAGGAGCGCCAAGCAGCGGGTGCAGGCGCTGCTGGCCCACTCTGGGAACCCCATCAGTGCGCTCAGGACTTCGGCGCCGGTATCTCCGGTGAGGGCCCCTCGGGTCATTTTTTTTAAGTTTTTTCTCTCCCCTCACCATATCTTTCTCGACGCTACCAAGTCAGCGGCCTAGCGGAGATGCCACAAGCGATATTAAGCGCGCGCGGCAGCCTTCAACCAGGCGTGATAAGGGCGAATCTGACGTTGAGGTATGCAGTAAACAAAGGCTGCATTTGACCGTGTGACCGTGATCGCTACCCCGTTTCGCGAATCACGTTTCCGTGCTCCGATCTATTCGCCGCGACTGTTTCTTTTTATTTATTATTTTTTTCGTGGGTATACTCTCGCAAGGCAAAGCTTGATGTGATCCACGCTCACAGCGACATGTTTACTTAATTCTGTATAACCTTTCGAAAATTCACTACGCTCTCTTTCGTCATATTTTTTTTTTACTTTCAGTATTTGTGAATCAGAGCACAAGGAAAATTATTTCCCCGTATACTTACGCAAGCACCGGCTTAATTGTAGTTCAAGTTCTATCTGTATACGTATTTTCCAGCGCGCGCAGTATAAACGCGCGTGGTTACTGCGCGCAGTAAACTAGCCGCCACTCGTATTTCCAACAACCTCATGAAAACACAGTTTAATTGATCCATCATTACTTCTCGCTGGAATCAACACGGATGCCACTAAAGGAGCAGGGAGCGATATCATGCAGCTTCCATAATGAAATCGACCGTCTTCCGCACGTATCCACCGGAAAATGCGCGCGCCTGACACATCACGATCCTAGAGTCCAGTCAAGCAATCGCTTTGAGCAACTGTTAAAGACAAAAGCGCGCCCCGTAACGGTTCAGTCGAACCGGTGCCTTCCGACACCAACATGATTGCTATCTTTCCATTTTGTGCATGTTTGCTGTGCAGTGACCACATTTAGAGAAAAAGAACTTTGCACGGCTGTGTCACGTGCCCCGCTGACTGTTCTCTTTTTTTTAATTTTAACTGCAATTACAAATAAAGAACATCCCGAAATGCTATCACGCAGCGCGTAACAGTCCAAGTTTCAATTAAATGTGTTACCGGACAAAGATATTTGTCGTCGTGTGCCGCGACGCTTGATAATGTTTTGAGATCGGGAATCAGTTGCCCTAATATAGCATGAAATAACTAACTATGCCACGGTGCTCTGCGCAAAAAAATAAATTATAATCCTTCGAGCACTGCTTTCTCTTTTTTAATCAATGCGCAGAAACTATGCTAGAGCGCCTAAAGCATAAACTTCACGTTATGTAGCGGGAAGTTTCCCGTCGCACGCCAATGTGACGCCGTCTTTTCTTTTTTTTGTAATTGAAGTTTCCTTGCCAACATCGCCCGCTACAAAACTGCGCGGGGGACTAGCAATGATGGCATTACCTGAATACGCTGTCGCTGTAGTATAGCGTTGATTATACGAAATAACACTGCGTCTGATTTTAGATGGGGTACTTACGTCCTATCAAGATATATACAAAACAGCATATTACAGCCAACAGAATGTTTAAACTGTATTGTGCTGTTCCACGTGCTAGCACTTCAAAACACAGTTTCTTCCCCCACACGATTGAACACTGGACTTCGTTACCAGCCGAAGTTCATTTATGACCCATTTCTCAACTTTTAAACGCTGTTGCTGGTGTGTAGTTTGTATACGTGGTCCAATCTTGTTCCTACTTACATATTCCTATAGATGGTCCTATCTCTCACTCATCTCTGTGTTGTGGGCAATTATAAGACAGATCTTCATCACCTGTACATAACCATCATCACATGGTGTTCTTCATCAGCATCGCTTGTGAGGAAATCTCTTTTGAGTCTGTTCTGTGCCTCAGAAGTGACTGGTTTGGTCACGTATTCCAGGCTTAATAAAGGCGTGCAAAGCACTATACGCCGCCAGTGGTGGAGGTGCGGGGTATGTTTAACTACATGTACACCATATCCTGTCAAACACCTATAACGGCTGCGTTATTTATAAGTAATAATCATAAACACATTTTTTTCGGAGGGTAATCAGCGCACTCACAGGATTTAACTTTGGCGTCGCGAAGCTTCGGAATGTTACGTACGAACATCCACGCTTTGCGAAATCAGCAGCACAGTTCGGTACGCAGCTCGTTGACTACGACGATAGTTATAGCGCGAGAACAAAACGACGACACAGAGACAAGAAGGACACGAAATACACGAAAGACTACGCCAATGACGAGCGCGCAGGCAGCTATAGTGACTCTTCTCAATGTGCAATAGTTTCCTCCTCATTGCCCAGTACAAGGTAACCAACGCGTCTGCCCACACACTCCTGCGACTTCCTGCACTTCATTCCGCCTTTCTATCACGTATCGCAACTCCATTCAACACAACGCGGAACGTCGATAGTCTCGTATCTTGCTCAACAGAACGGCATGTATATAGGATATCCCCGTATACAGTTAGCATTCACGCCACATTTGACACCCTATTACGCAGTGCGCGCGTGCAGGTGTTGGCTACGAGCCTCGCAAGTATTATGGAATCCCTCAGATTCTTATCAGAACCACCTTCAGCGATGAACAACGTCTATACACCGTTTCACAGATCGGGTGTAGCGTTAAGGAGTGTAGCAGCCGAGACTTCTTGCAGTATAGATACGTTCGCACCAAGAAATAGTGAAATAGTGCTATCACTTTGTGTGCGTCTTTGTATGTTTGTTTGTGTTAGTTTTTAAGACAGAAATAAAGAAACCCCCTCATTTATACTGTTCGTAGTACCTTGTTCAGGATGGCTTACGTCTCTCTTTTTTTATTATTGTGGTCTCTGCGATTGGTTCCAATCGCAGAGGCCACATACAACGACGAAATGGAAGAGCCAGACGCACGAAATTTCACATATTGGTCACAGGAGCACTCGCATAGCTTCCGCAGCGTTGTACCTGATGTGGGAAACGCAGTGTGTATAACGGGTAAAACTTGCGAGACGTAGTCGGCGGCGTGAAGATGTGTACCGCTCTCTTGAGGTCGAGGCCGTGCCTTCGGAGCGAGCTTCGCTTCTCCCACGATGTTTTGCCAAGATTGTCGGGCTCCGCTTTTCGTCACGAGGGGTTGACGAGACTGTTTCTCTTTTCTCTCTCTTCTTTTTATCACTTTCTTGGCGTGTAAAGTTTCCTGCTCGCATCCTTGTCGCCTGCAGGCAGCAGCGCCCGCTTCGCAAGCTCCGCCGCGGGACCAACTGGTTCAAAGCGTCGCCGCCACAACTCTCGTCGCGCGGGTTTAACCGCGAAATCGGACGATGCGTTGGCGCGGCGCGAAAGCGGGAGCGCGACTCGGTGCAGTGATCCGCGTCGGCGACAAGATTACACCACCGCGTCGGGAGGAGGAAAAAAAAAGCATGCATCGGCCCGACTTCATTTGTGGCATTCGCCGTTACGCCCTTGTTTTGTGCGTACTACACGTGTACCATTCGTGACGAAGCACGTGTAATACGCGATCCCATCTTGCCGTCTTGTGGTTACACGGAAATGCGCACCGGTACATGCCAATGTTTACGTGATTACTGATATGCACGCACACTTATTCTTTTTTTTTCATTTACGTATACCGCCTCTCCAGCTACAATCACCGGACGAGCAATAAGCGATTCCGTTCTGACGCGCGTTTCACCACGGGTGCGCGGCATACTAATAAACGGCTGCAACCCGAGATAAGGAAACGGTCCCAATAACAGAGGGGATGGGCCCACCTGTCGGTATATAACTGACTACGCTTGCCGTGTTCCGAGTATAATCACAGGAGCGCCGTTTTGCGAGCAGAGTGTACATGTATTCTCGATCGATCACATTCGGAGACTTTCGGGTGAGTTTACACAGGAAGTGGGCGTGGTCACACAGAATGGAGCGACCCAAATTATCATTATCTCGACGTGGCCAATACACGCCTGCCCCCGGGGGATGGTACGTAGCTGCTCAATCGAGGCGCGTTCTGGGCGCTACCCCTCGGTATCTAGAAGCGAAAGTGTACCCTACCATGATCGATCAGGACAACCCTTTTTCCTTCCCCCCATCTTCTTCGCGAACCGCACATTCTCATTGCGTGTATGTGCAGCTCAAGTGAACGCTGGAACGTAACATGTGAAGTCTTGTGTGATTGGTTTCAAAGTGATGTCATACCGGTGCTTGGAAAATGTTTCGAAATTGATGACTGTATCTGCGGTCCTCTACAATTTTCTCGGATGTTACTGCACTCACTCGTTTTTAAGACAATGTCGCGGGACAGATCCATGACCACGTTGCGAGTTCGTCAACCTTTTTCACAAGGTTCTGACGAGGGAGAAAATGGGAGTTTTTATCGGGCAATGACTGGTTATCACTGCAGTCAAACTGCGCAGACATGCAGAATTTCAGGCCAACAGCGCTATTCGAGACAGCCACATATCAACAGGCTTTTATATCTTCCCCTACTGCATGTAACAGGAGTGGAATTTCGGTGCGCACATGCAATTCAGTTATGTGACCAAATGGTTCAACCTCTGGCTGAACCACAGGTCATGGGATCGAATCCCGGCCGCTGCGGCCGCACATTGGTTTGAAGGCGGAAACGCTCTCACGGCCCATGTATACTTAGGTTTATGTGCACGTTAAATAACCCGAGGTGGTCGAAATTTCCGGAGTCCTTCACTACGGCGTCTGTGATAATCATATGCATACCGTCTTTCTGGGATGCTAAACCCCAACAATCATTATGTTCGGTCTCTGCCCTTACACGCCTGCGTTCACAATCTGCGGGAAACACACATATCACACTTGTTTGAGACACTCGGGCCGGTCCGTGTGTTTTCGTGGTCCATACACCTCCGTCATACCAACCTGCTTTGTGGCGTCGTTCTCTGTGCAGTTCGCTGGTCCTCTCGGCCGCCTTGTCTGTCGCCCTCGCTTGTTTTCGTCCTTTTTTTGGTGCCAGCACGGACTTCGTCGAAAAGAAAAAAAAAAACGAGTCGCGGCGCACCTTGACGCGTCGCCAAGCTAGCGTAACATCAAGACGCGACGGTCGCGCGCGGTTATTTCAAGAGGGAAGAAGGCGCCAGGCAAAGAACGCGTCCGTCGAACCGTGCGTAGCTCGTTCTGTCCGCAGAAGCCGCGATTGCCTACGCTGCCTTCTTTACGTATTGACCTTTATTTTGCGTTAGTTTTCTCTACAAGGCCACCCTGGCCGACTCTGAGGCGCCACTCCCGCGTTTTTCTGCACGATTACTTGCGCAGCAGTAGCGAACGAATACAGGGAAGGTTGCTTTTCGTGCATGTGTAGAGGCAGGCGAAGCGTGCTATGCAAAGTGGAACTGAGCATCTACACCGACGACTTGTAGACATGCACGCGTGGTGTGTTGATGCGTATATATACGGTACCATTCCGTTCACCGTCATATCGCTGCACATTTTAAAATAAACTATCAAAGTAGATTAATATTAAGGGTGAAAACACTTGCTGCCTCTTCGAGTGCGAAAATTGACCAGCGGTGCCTTCACGACTCGGCGAGAGGCCGGCGTCGAAGTCGATACGTCATCACGACGGCAACACACACACACACACACACACACACACACACACACACACACACACACACACACACACACACACACACACACACACACATATATATATATATATATATATATATATATATATATATATATATATATATGTGTGTGTGGTGTGTGTGTGTGTGTGTGTGTGTGTGTGTGTGTGTGTGTGTGTGTGCGTGTGTGTGTGTGTGCGTGTGTGATTGATGACCAGATGATTGAAATTTCCGGAGCCCTCCACTGCAGCGTCTCTCACAATCATATCGTGGGTTCGGTACGTTAAACTCCGTGTATTATTACTAATTTGTATATGTACACGTACGTGAACACGCACATGCACAGATACAAAAAAAAATGCTACACGTCGTTTTTGCGCTCATCCCTTATGTATAGTATAGTAGCGTCCAGAAGATAGGCCGAGTCGGCTGCTGACCCGCAGGTCGCGGGATCGAATCTCGGCTAGGGCGGCTGCATTTTCGGTGGAGGCGAAAATGCTGTAGGCCCGTGTGCTCAGATTTGGGTGCACGTTAAAGAACGCCAGGTGGTCGAAATTTCTGAAGCCCTCCACTACGGCGTCTCTCATAATCATATGGTGGTTCAGGGACGTCAAACCTCACATATCAATCGGAAAATAGGCCAAGATTTACAGTAATGCTTAAATATGTTTACAGGTGCGTGCAGAAGCGCCAACAGCGAGCGACGGTTTCACCTTATATGATGGCAACAGCATTGTACATTTCTTTGGCTTCCCAAAAATGACTGAATGGTATTTAGTGCAGCGTATCTTCTTTCTTTCTGATTGTTTTGCATTGAGCTTCGCGTTACCTGCAGAAGAGCCATGCTTTTTTCCCGATAGCGTTGCGGTGCATTAGCTATACTGATAAACATGCAGGTAAATTATACCGGGAAGTTCATACAACTTGTGAACTGAGAGAGCTAATAGAAATGGTTCAGAATGAGTTAGTTTGCAAAGGAACCGATGGTGACGTTTCGTCAAAGACGAGCAACATTTTGAAACTTATAGTTGGGTTAACAAACATCCCGCTCCCGGTGCTGTTGCTGCTCACGTTCCCTTGTCCTTCCCGCCTCGCTGGCATATAGGTCGGCAAACAAAACTGGAACTCACTCAGACTCATTCACGAAATACATCCTGCGCTTTGGACTCGTTCAGACTTGGACTCGTCAAAATTTTTCTGAACCGTGCTCACTCGGACTCAAAATCACGAATATTTTTCAACGGCGTTAACTCGGGCTCGAACTCACCGAAATATTACTCCCCCGGACTCGCTCAGACTCCCACCGAGCCGCGAGTGTTAGTGCGTCCGGTTGAGGGAAATTTTCGTGAATGTGAGTCCGACTGAGTCGACTTATGAGCGAGTTTGCCGGCCTATGCTCGCAGGATAACATTTACAGACAAAGGCTGCGAAACTACTTTTTAACTTACTTAAGTTTATGGTCTTGTAATATGTGTGTGAGAAAGCATTACGTCATAACAGTTTGGGACAAGGAATGATGAGCTCGATGGGTGGAGCCCCAAGTGCATGGCTCCACTTGCTACTGTCTCGCAAGCTCCGGGCCATCCAACTCTATCCGCGGTAATACATGTGGCCATCGTGAATGTTATAGACTTTGGCCCTAGACTCTATTCATTCATTAAGCGCCGCTTACATTATATGTACTTCCGCTTATTTTTCTATCTTCTTATTATGTAGTTTGTTGCTGTTTTTCTTGTGTTTGTGTTTTTGTTTTATATTATTACCAGGCTTGTGGAATGGCCGGCTGTACTGTAGCACACTGTCCTATGCTTTTCTCTGACATAAAAAAAAAGTTTATTGATGTTTTGGTATAGCCTCCAAAGTGAACTCGGCTTGTCGAAAGCTAGTCGCTCGCTTTTTCTACAGCGTATCGGCGAAATTAATGACGGCTGACGTGTCAGAGGCAGTACATTCGCTTTTTTTTTAAATTATGAAAGTGATCGTGCTGGGGAAGAGACGCGGTAAAGGGAATAATGAAAAGAAAAAAAAAGTCTATAGCAAAACTCATTTGGAAAGCTGTCAGCCACCGACCTACTTTCCGTTTGCCCGCTCAATTTACTTGACGTGACGACGGCGACAACGCGATGCTGTTGGTTCACGAACGGCGAATGCGCCGAAGGAAATATGCGCACCCACGTTTCATCTCAATCTCTCTCTTCGTTTTCTCCTATGCTGGCTTTTTTGTTCATTCCTTTTTCTGCATGCTGTGACCACGGTCTTCGTGGTGACGACTAACGCTGTACAAACAAGATACGCTTGAGAGCGTCACTTGGGAGATAGAAAGCGCGACACGCAACCTTGAAAACTAAGGCAGGATAAGAAAACGAAAAAAAAGAAACAAGCGTTGCTGCCTGGAGGACGGAAGGGCGAAGGGGGGGGGGGGGACGTCGAGGATGAGAGTACCCTTGTGGCTTCGACAAAAGCTGTTTCAGAATCGTGGCGCCAGCTGTCAAAACGTTGAGCCCCACGTCATCCCAGGAGCGTCGCTCTTACGAGAATCCATGCCCTGCTTTCTCCCTTTCCTCATATAGCATGCACGACTCCAGAGTTCTCCCGTTGTTGTGGCAGCCCTCAGAACGGTAACGGACCACTGCCCGCGCCTCTTTCTATTCAGCCTGAGCGCCCTTTGCGGTAGATCCGCGTCTGACCCCCCTCTCTTCAAACACACACACACACAGCATCTTCACTGTTCCGTTCTTGTTAAGAATGGTAATACGTCTGGCACGAAGAATAGGCGTCCCTTCTCGGAGACTATCTTCCTTCGCCGCGTTCTGTGGGCCACCGGACCACCACTCACTCTCGTGCATCGGATAAACAACACGCGATTGAACAAAGACGTGAGAGAGCCATTGGGCGACAGGCTTCACTCTTTCTCTTTTCCTCCTCCCCTCTGACCGAGCTGTCTTACGTAAGGACACTTCCCCAGAAAGAAAGCGATGGACGTCTGAGAAGCGTCGTGGCTGCTGTTGAGGCTCGCCGTCCCATGCTCTCCCCAAGCACGCAACACCGCGCCTGTTATAAACACAACAAGCCAAGCCGCGTTCTTTCAAGCCACCCTGGGTCGCTGGACGCGCCTGACGTGGTATTTGTTTTTGCGCTACCGAAGCTTTCCCCCTCCGGAATTTATTATGTAAGGCGCGCGTGCGCGCCCGAAGAGCAACGACTCGCTGCCTCTGAGCCTCGCACCGCTGAAATGTCTCCTTCGACTTACCTGTACCATGTAGCGTCCGCGAATGTCGCAGATGTGCAGAAGTTCTGCTGCCGTCGCAGTGCACGTTGGAGTCGACACCTGGCAGGGTTTGTAAATTCCAAAGGTGTCCCAAATAGGAGAGTCTTGAGGCTGAATGTAAAGAAATAGAAAAGCGCCAAAGGAGAATGCAAATCAACTATCAAATGCATTACGAGCAAGTTTCTGATAACAAACAGCTGTTCTCACCGGTAACATGTCAAGATTCTCGCACTAAAATATTATCAACGTGCATATGTTTCTCTTAGTCGTTGCAAGTGACGTTGAATATGTAGAAGTCGTTATCGCAGCTGGTTGCTTATCTCAAAAAATGGATACATAGAGAGCGGGGCTCTGTAAAGGGCCATGAGAGGGCGTACCAGGAGGAGATCAGTACAGAACAGTGAGTCCGAAGTAGTACTGTCACTTCATAGAGCAACCGATTCTTAAAACAATGAGCATGCGTGTTCATGACCGTCGCTTTTATTATCGAAGAAGAACGGAGGTGACGAAATGCGAAGGCCGTAAGCTGCTGCGTTTACGGGCACTCGAAGCGAGCCGCTCGGGTCCGAAGTCCAGCTCAACTAGCCCGACACGACTGCGTCTAGACCAATCACTTTCGAGGGACAGGTGTTGGAGGGGTCACATGCTCGCTTAGAATACCGTGACGTTTCCATGGCCGCCTCGTTCCGTGGCTCCGCTGTGACGCGCAAGTGGTCATTTTGAACGTCTCGGTGCCGGACGTCGTCACGGCTGTCCATGCTGGTGCGCGAAAGGATTGATACCGTAGCCTGACGTCACGATAGAGTCAATGTGAGCGGGTGTGTGAGGCAAAATATACTTAAATGTAAAGGAAAAAAATCCTATATGCATTTACAAAGTTTCACGCTTGTTCAGAGCCGTCTTTGTATATATACAGTAGATTTGTATGACAGAGTGAGACGATGCTCTTACAATGTGCCAATTGAAGATTATTAAATATTTGTTATTGATAATAGTTACTGAGCAATTAAAGCTCACCTTCTTAAGTCAGGCAACACAATATTCAACGCGGGTCTACACAACTGACCTCGAAGCTCGCACAGCTCCAATTCACTAAAATGTTTAGAAGCCTCTCCATGTCAATAAACATCTTGGCGAGTTAGTATACATATACACGGGTAAAATAGCTCGGCCTTCGCCTTCAATGCGGGCAATATACGAAAGCACATACACTGCATGGTGTGGCCAGTCTATCGTATAAGCGGTGAAAAGCGCTTTTCATTTGAAGACCGTCAGGCTTGTTTGTTGTTTGTAACGCTCTGCACGTGGTACCTCACTGACGCATGGTGGGCACTCCGCCAATAAGCAAAGGGAAGAATTATGACGCAAAGGACACTTATCCACTGCACTTTTAGTGTAGGCGTAGTGGGATATATTTTTTCCTTTAGGAATACTGCAGAGTCTCTTGACTCCGAGCAGGAATGGACACAGTGAATGAAATTACATCGAAAGAACACACCAACAAGTAATTATAGAACCGTAAGCAAGATGTATACGTAGCTTGAAACGGTTAACGTCCCGCGAACACATGTTCCTTTCCTTGCGGTATACGGTTGGCGCGCACGGGTTCCAATTACGTCATCGCGTTCTTCTCTTGAGGGCGAAACTCTGGCGTCCTACAAGTTTTCTTCCGTTGTATATTACGCATTAGTGTAAATATGTTTCAGCGAATATTGCCATCGTGTTTGCATGACCCCAATGACTAGACTTGAACCCGAGCCAATTCTGCCCGCCTTCATCAAGGATAACAACGTGAACGCACCAATAAACGATAAATATTCCTCCATGCAATAACGTCGTGATTCGTGACAGTTGCTGTTTCTCGAGTCTGAATATCGCGACACATGTGGACGAGCTGAACTGCGGTTGGCTTTAAAGACATTTTCTGTCGTCATTGTCAATATATGTAGCTTTCGTTTGTTTAGACCTCATCCTTCGCGCCATTTTTCTTTTCGGACATTACCGTATTTCGCCGCCCGAAGCATTATTGTGCTGGTCTAACAACACTCTCTTTCTTCGTGTCAACTAAGTTGATTTCTTCCACGACACACTGCTTGCCTATGACTATGAAACGATTCTGTTATAGTTGACCCCTGCGCCATCGCCCGGCGCCCATAATTGGTCCGCGTAAAAGCGCTCGACGGCCCTGCGAATCACGCACCTTCTCGTTGGGGCTGTGGTCTACGAGCGCGCGGCCATAAGTACCCGGTGGTCTCTTTCCCATAATATTTTTTTTATTTCAGTATGTACAGTTCAGGAATGAACCGCTATTTTGTTTGTGTGAACAATTTACGGGCAAACAAGCAGCTTCGCGAATCTGCGTTTGAACCAACACAACAATCCGAATAGCGTTTGCAGGAACTGTATCTGAACCATCAAACCGTATATGTCTGTACCCACAGTTATTGCAAAAAGAGGCGCGGCCATGTAGATGTGGCGTAGGACTGCGCGGTGGTTCAGGAACCCAGCCGGGGGGTGGGGGGTGGAGGAGTGGTTACGAACACACTAGCCAATAGGGTGCGTCTGTCGTTATAAAGTAGTGACTCCTAAGCCGTATTCACACGGCGAACGTGATCGCGGACAGATCAGTCACGTGACATTCGATGTAATTTGCACCTTTTCGCAGCCAGCATTCGCACGACACGGGAGAATTCACGCTACAAGCGAGGGTTCCGGCATTGGTTCCCGAGTATCCCAACAGCGATTCAGGCTTCCGTCGTTTCACGAATCGGTCCGCGCGGGCCGAAACGGGAACACGGGAACGGCTGTAGTATGGTGACGTACGGTACGCAATTCGCAGGCTCAAATCACGATTTGGTCCGTCGGTGATTAATTGATTGATTGATTGATATGTGGGATTTAACGTCCCAAAATCACCATATGATTATGAGAGACGCCGTAGTGGAGGACTCCAGAAATTTCGTCCGTCGCTGAATACAGCTTTAGGAGGCTGCACAGCTTGAGAGTTATGCGCCAGCATTACCCCCACTGAGTATCATTTGATACCAGTAAGTGACTGGTTTCCTGCCCGAATTCATCTGTCGATTTCCCTCTAAGCTGTTACTGAGTGCGTCGATAACGCGGTGGGCTAAACATATGTCAGCATTAAAAGAACAGACATCGCCAAGGCGAAAGGTCCAGGCTGTAATGAAATTTACTCCAAGTCTCCCCATCCGCGCTACGCATAACGATGCGGACGGCAACGCACTTAAAGGACGATACAGCAGGCGCCGAGTCTATAGACATGGCCAATACGTGTCGTCAATCAGGCCGTTGATTGATTGATTTGTGGGGTTTAACGTCCCAAAACCACCAAACGATTATGAGGGACGCCGTAGTGGAGGGCTCCGGAAATTTGACCACCTGGGGTTCTTTAACGTGCACCCAAATCTAATCAGGCCGTTGGTTGTGTAGTTGATCAACACGCACCGAGCCCGAACGAATACATCATCACTGCACGGATTTAGCGAGACCAGCGCGTTCGCGGTACGAAGCAGGGGCGTCTCGCATTCGTTTGTACGTACTCCGCGTATACTGTGTACTTGCGCCACCTCCGAAGAGCCCACCCGGCGTCTCCCGCCCAACTTAGCCCGTCTGAGCGACGAGCCCGTCTATATAAACACGCGCCTGAACGATTGCGCGCTGGCGTTCGTGAAATAGAAAGTCTCGGTCGGCGCTCGCTGGCGGGGAGAGACCCCGTTGTAATTTATTTTGCCCCTTATCTCGGGAAGCCGAGCGCGTAATTCCATGCAGATCGCGGCCGTTACGTGAGCGGCGTTTGAATACACGCGGTGTCTTCTATAGCGAGGCGCCGTTCCAAGCGTATTGCGCGCGCGCGTACGCGAAGGGCTCGTTTAGTTGCAATGCGCCGAATGGTTCGTGCCGCACACTGGACAGAGACAGGATCGATATCTTTCAGCCCTCCGCAAGTTGCGGGACTGCGATACGCATTGAGCAGCGCTCGGCGAGAAAACTATGCACGTAGGTGGCAGCTGTCTGGTGATCGGTGCCAAGTTCAGAAACGCTCGCTTGAAACTCGCAAACTTCATTGAGGGAGGCAGACTAAACTGCCGATCAAGTATCCCCAACGGGCGGATGGATCAAGAAGCCCGCCACGGGTGGATGTTTACATTATGCAGGTTTGCTCCGGCTTTCGATACTTTGCGCTGTATTGCGGACGGCAGGGCGTATTGCAGTATGATTTTAAGCTGTGTCTGCTCGTAAGAGCATATTAGTCTATAGGATGCGAAGAATATTATCATCAAACGTGTATCGCTCGTTCTAACACGTCGCACACAGTCATTAGACATAAATAAAGCTGGCAGGGTCTCTCATACGCACTAGCTCGAGGCGATTTGAAGGCGAAAGTAATCCGGTGTGGCTATGTGACCGTGAACTTAATAGTCAAGTCCCACTTCCTCTCATTCAATGTCGTTAATTTATTAACTACTCACCTAATTTGCTTTAATTTCATCTCACAACCGCAATTCACTAGTTTCTCGTTTACTAATCACTAATCAACTGACTACTCACCTAATTTGTTGGAAATAGCAACATTGATTGGCGCAATAGCGCTTTCACTCGCTTCAACATAACTTACGATTGTCAAGTGATGACGTTACAATCTAACGAGATTTTTTTTTGTTTCCCCCCTCTTACACCGACGTTTCGTTCAAGGCCACGTTCGCAAAATGCATATGAAACCGGACTCGTAGGCACCTTTTATAGTACATTTGACTGGCCATTTTTGAGCGTTCCAGAACGCTCTGGCGACGCGCGTCACGTTCGACTGGTCAATGTTGAGCGCTCCAACTACGTTCGACTTGCTCTTTCAGAGCACCGCGCGCCAGCTCAATGCCCTCTGAGGCGCCTTAACTTTGACGACGAAGCGCGACATAGTTTTGATCATGTGACACTATCATGCGCCTCGTCTGTTAGAAGACACGGTAAGGTCTTTCCTCTTCCCGCCTTCGATTGCTCTAAAGAGGGGCTGTACGTAGACGACGGAGACGTAGACACAAGAGCTGGCAACCACAATGTTGCACTCTGGGCGAGAGTTTGGCGGCACCGAGTCGAATGTGCCATTAGTTACCTCAGGGGTCCCTCAAAGGTTCAGTTCACGGTCTTACTCGCTTTTTCCGCTTAGATGAATGCGTTACCACTCTGCGTTTCTAAATGTTCAATGACTACGTTACATACAGTACCACGAAAGAAAAATTTGCATAAACTTTCCCTCCGGAATGGTCTGTGCTGGCGCTAGCAAAAATGGCGCAACAGGTGGCTTATGTAAGTTATTATGAAACGTGTGGTATGCTATGGCAAACCTTCACTGAACCATGAAGCGAGATTGTCGCCCTGAACTAAACCCACAATGGAGTCGATAACCGATACTTAAGGTTCGCTTTGTAGTTGGACTGTGCTTACTTTTAGACTTCGATTTATGTTAAAAAACTCGTGGTTGTCAAAACTGATCTGATGTATACTCCACTATATAGCATGATTCTTAATCATATCGCTGTTTTGAATGTCATGTAAAAAAAAAAACCATCCAGCTAATTAAGCATTTAATAACCGCCACCGCCCTTTCCGTTGTAAATTGCAGAAGAGTTGAATGCGACGCAACAGCCCTCCTCAGGCTTGAGCGGTTAGTCACAAAGAAGCGCCGTTATTTTAACACGTTTTGGAAAGTTGATTTCCATTCTTACCCAGATATCCCGGCATGCTATGCTCTTCTCGCAAGATATTTCCCAAGGCCAGTACGCTGCGTGTCTTCGTTGACAAGCTGCCTTTTAGAATGTTTTGGAGCCTGGCGTCATCGCAACTGAAGTCATTATCGTAAGTCAAGTCATCAGAATTGGCACTGTACATAGCCTAACGTCCTGCTTGCGCCGGCGTCAGTAAGTGCGTCATGCAAAAACTGACAATCATACGAAAATTAGATATCTATTGAGCTTCGCACTTGCTCAGAACAATTTCTGTACTCAGGATGTTCGAATGACGGAATAGACTCAGCTTCGAAAAAAAAAAATGGTGTCAGTAGATCTCCAATGACCAATCACACACTTCACTGTTGTGCGCAATTGTGCGCACTACTTTTTAAGGCGCGGATTATGATGGACTGCGTGTACGGTATGCGTAAAAGTAACATAGCATCATTCCAACGCACTCAATATACGCTCCAAGAAATAAAGATGAAGCAACGCATTCTTCCGTGCGAATTGGGGGCAAACAGTCGTAATTCGCATATAATTAAATACTTCGTTGTGCTGCAGTCAACCACGCCGTTGTATTTGGGCGTAAGAATGAAATTGTAGGTTTCGAATGTGTGCGCAACTATTTTTTCGGTTTCACTCAATCGGAGGAAGAGTAGTAATACTTTTGACGCTGCTTCTGGAATGCGGTACTTCGAACGACCCGTAGTACCTTCACCGAAGTGATCAGGTACGGTCTGTCTTGCACACCACACCGAAACCAAGACATACTGACTATGCACGAGCTTCATGCCATCTAATCAGTAATGTACATTGATCTAATCTGGCCACAAGGTGACGCAACTATAGCAAGTCGCGTACACAAACGTAGCCACCACCACTGCAGGGCACAGCGAGAGCAGTTGCGCAAAAAATTTTTATATGCAGCTATGGCCGCCGCAAAGAGGGTCCCCACAAACTTTCAAGCGCGTCGTGTTCCCGGGAAGCTTGAAGTTTCGCGGAAATCAGAAAAAGAGTTTACTACTGCCGAATCGTATTCGAGACACGGGGCTTCAGGCATAGAGTTTCGTAATATACACCAGAAAGAACTTTGGCACTAGTGCCTATGGGAGCTGCAACGCACGGCGCTTCAGCGAGCATGGGAATGATGGGTAGTACACACATTTGTCTAATCTTTGTACTTCTGGCTGTTTTTGGCTCCGTGTGTGTTCGCGTGGCTTGGATATGTTTTCTCACGAAACAAAAAATCAGCAAACGTCCAGTGGTTGCGCTTCACCACCGTATTCTTTTAGACTTACTTTCCGAATTGGGTCACGAAGTTCAGAAGGGTTGAATCTTTCAAAACAAAACCGAAACAGCAATAAACGAAGCCGCGAGTAGGATTCGCCGCCCGCAAGGACGAAGACTAGGCAAATGTGTGTACTACCCATCATTCCCATAATTGCTGAACGATCGCAGCGACAGAGTACCCTCTAGATAATTTTAGGAAACTCTATGGTGGCTTCAGGTCAACGACTGCGTACGCTCCCGTTAACAAACCCAGGTGGAACCGTTGCCGGCTGACCCCTGCCTGCTGTGACAACCGCCATCACCTTTGGATGCGCGAATTAACGGAGGAAGAACGGTCGCGCAATTATGCGCTTCTAGGCACGAAAAAAAAAACGAAAGTCAGTGCCACCGAGCACCGTTAGAGCTTATCGCTCGATCAGAACGAGAGGACGACGCGGCCTCGGAACATTTCGCTTTCCGGGATGCGTTCGGACAGCCGGAATAAAAAAAAATGGCAAAGCGAATTCCGAGCAACGTCGGGTCGCACTTCGGCCGCGAAGCAAAGGGAGCGAGATTCTGCCGAACCGGCTTGCGCTACACGCGCCTGCTGCGGCAGGCGTGTTTTCCCATGATTTATGGCACCATATACATAAAAAAAAATTATCTCCACTGTATATAGCGTTCCGAAGGGATGCTGTTCCTTAACGCACGCACATATAAGCTTAACTCTAGGCTCACGCTATGACGCAACGAGCATACGTACTTACGCGCCCTGCAGCGCAGCAAGCAGACCCAAGGCAAGGGCCATAAAGAGTATAACGACGATCAACAGGTGTCGTCTTTCTATGGTCTCCGAGCCGCCCTCAAGAGGTGTAATAGTGCCGGTAGTATAGGAAAAGAGCGGCTTGTCCTCCTCCCCTCGATCCTTGTACTGGCTCACGCTGTGCGGACACCGCAACGACAGGTAGAGCATGCCCCTTTCTTGTGATCCTTCCAAAGAAGGCTCGCGTGCCTAACGTCTACGGGAACCAGTCGAAGGGTTGAAGGAAAGGGGGGGGGGGGGCAGGTCTGATTCGCACACCACCTTCTCGCGTCTTGTGAATGGCGGCACGCTCACAAACTGGCTCCCTCCGTGGCCTTAAATACAGGGTTCAGCCGGGATCGCGTCATCGGCGCTCTTTATACGCTGCCGCGTTATAGCATCCCTCGCATGCACAACCCCGTCTGGCGATTCTTCTTGCTTGTTTTTCCCGTGCGTCTTTGTGTGTTTTTTTGTTTTCGTCTGCTCCTTCGCGTCGCATCTTCTTCGCAGCTTCCAAGGCATCCCCCAGACGACGACCCGAGCGGAGATGAGAGCCAGCCGCTATAGCTAGCGGCAATGCTCTCCTTGCTCAGCCAGCATTGCAGCGACTACCTTCCGATCACCCCCCCCCCCCCCTCCCAGCACGAACGTCAGCGAGATCAAAGAGCTGGCGGTGTTCGCCGTGTCTACCCCCCATCCGCAGTTCAGTTCCTGGTACGCGCGACAAAAATATATACATACATTTGCCAGACCAGGTTATTCTTTTTTTTTTCTTCTTCGTCTTATTGGTCGGTTTCTCGTCCCCGTCGCTCTGCGGCTTGTCTTGTCTTCGTTCCGAAACGGTGCGGTAATTGGACACCGCCTTGGGGACAACACCTTCACCTTTATCCGATTTGACGTAATTGGTGTCGTGTTTCCGCGTAGTAAGCGCCGCAGTTATGTGATACTTCGTCTAGTAAGCTTCATGGTGCTTGATTACTCGGTAATAAGCTATTTCTTAACTAACCCGGCTGCCCCATCAGTCCGTACAAAAGCGAGTGTACACACGCACACACACGTTGGTGACCCCGGAAATTGAGGCGTGTCTCGGGCCTAAAATTGTCTCATAGTGAGTTCGCCGATACAAGACGAGCCAACTTCCTACGCTACGTAGCCACCGGCGCAATGACCACGGCTGTCGACACGAGAACGCTTCTCCGCTGCCCCGGCGAACGTTTTAATCGTGCCGCTGGTGTAACCGGATTACTTATCGATATGCGAAAAAAAAAGAAATCATAAACAACACTGTGATTAGGCGCGGCGTGCGGTCTATCGGAGCTGAGAGGCTTCTCTCCATGTCTATTTAGTTTAGCATGTGTAGGAAGCAAAACTTTTTTTTTACCCTTTGTGAAAGGACCAATCGCCAAAGATATGCTACCCGCGTGCTCCAATAAACGAGTCCTCACAGATCGAGTCTTACCAGCCTTCCAAACAAGTTAAAGGTGTACTAGAACCAATTTCGGGCCTTGGGTTTACAGTGCCTTACAAGTATCCTGCGTTTGAAGGGGGCTCTGAGCACGTACGCCGATCAGTAAACGCTGATAAGATATTTAATTTTCGATATTAAAGCCAATCTTTCCATGGTGAGTTCACCGACATGGACATCGGGCTAGAGTACCAATTATGGTGACTTCACGCAGCAGTTTGGTTAGTTGTGATGACGTCAAGTACCTTAACTTCCAACATGAGAGCTCGCGCGTCACGAAAACGTTTCAAATGGCCACTCGGGCGTCGCCAACGGAGCTACGGTACTATATACTGCTACGGTGCTGAGCAACCGTGGAAGCGTCACATCTTGTGCGAGCATGTGTCGAGAATCTCATACAGGGTTGTGACGTCAGCGCACAGTAGGAAGCGACACTAGTCATTATTACCATTCCGTAACTACTGTTTCAGGGCGCACTCACGCTTAGCAGCACATTTTCTAGGGTCTTGAGGGCTTGGCGTTTAACGCAAAAACAACTTAAGGTTTTCGTGTCAGTACCCGTTTGATATCATGATTTGATTGATTGATTTGTGTGGTTTAACGTCCCAAAAAGCACCGTACGATTCTGAGAGATTCCGTAGTGGAGGGCTCCGGAAATTTCGACCACCTGGGGTTCTTTAACGTGTGCACCCAAATCTGAGCACACGGGCCTACAACATTTTCGCCTCCACCGGAAACGCAGTCGCCGCCACCGGGATTCGATCCAGCAACCTGCGGGTCAGTAGCCGAGTACCTTAGCCACTAGACCACCGCGGCGGGGCCCCCTTTGATATCAACGCAGCGAAGTATAGAATAAAAAAAATGCATACATACGGGTTCGATTCACACCCCGTTTTTATGTGAGCCTTGATTTTCAACTTTTTAAACTTACACGACCTATTTATGCTTTCTTTCGCAGAATTCTGAAGGTCACACAGTCGGTGCTAGCAACTTGGGTGAAAAAAAAAAACGACTCTCAGTATTCTGTACATCAACCCAACTCGTCAAAGCTAGGACAGGTACCTTTCGGCTAAGTCTGCTATGTATAGTCACAGCACCTACATCCTGCAGGGCTACGAGCTACAGAACGCCAATCGCTCAGTAGTTGTGAGTACGGAAATAACCTCGTCTGCAGCTTTCTCCGCACAGCTTCCTATAGCTTTTAGTCTTATTATGTTTCCGTGCCTCTGACGAAACTTCACCGACAGACTGGGCGAATACGGTGACGCAAGATGTCAAGTTGCACTTGCCCCACTGCTGCCGGAGCGGATAACTTTTTCTCCATCCACGAAACGGAATCCTTGGCGTATTCTAAAAATGTCGGCGGCCACTGTCGGCTGGGTTGGGCATTACTGCATGCTGATTTCATATATTTTAATGAGCACAGACAATGACGCCAAGTAAAGCATAGAAAATGTTATTACTATATAGTGATTGTTATGTATATGCTAAGAAAGAAAAAGCGAACCTGCGACCTTCAAATAGCGCGTCCGATATGCTCCAACATAGCTACAGCGGTGGTCATTATGGGGTATATATAGCTAACGCTATATTGAATATATTTTAACAATTTGCAGCCCACTCAGGGTCACAGTAGAAGTTGGAGTGATCCAAATCAAAATACAAATCGCGCAGTATCCAAGAAACAGAGAAAAAAAGCATAAGCATGAAAGAATCTCTTAAGATGGTGATCATGTGCGATTAAGATGCGGGCACAAACTTGTGAAGCGTCAGCGAAGGCATAGAGTGGTGCTGCATAAAGAGAACTGTGTTGTCTCCCAGAATAAGAAGCTACATTCGAATATGCTTGTTCGCACGAGCGTGTGTATTATGTTTAGTTTAGGATGACGATTCCCCGTTGAACGTCGTGGTGGTGGTTGTGGTTAGAAGAGGAGAAAGGCACCTAATTTCTGCTGCCCGGTCGGGAGCACGGCGCAGTGTCTGCCTATTAGTTCAAGTTGACGATTCCCCGTTGAACGTCAGAACGTATCCTTTTGTATTTGGCAGAAATAAATAGCTGGCTATGCAGCTTCAGTGTCTAACGGTTCGTTATAGATACGGAGAGAGACAGAGAACGTTACGTTCAGCAAGCCGTGGATGGCTGGAAATTGCCATCGTAACGGTAAAAGATAAACGAGCTTCCAGTTTGCAATTACAGCTCAGCGTGATTTGCATTTGAAGTGGCTGGCAACCCATCGCTTATACTTGGCTGCGTAACGACCCAGAAAACGTGATCCCGGAAGCGTTCCGATGTGTTCACCTGCGCACGCGAGTATTTGTTTACAATATGCTGCTTGCCCTAGCAAACTTCGGAAGAAAGAATAATCGCGAAACAACATGACGTCGGCAGCGGAATCGGCCAAAGCGCATTTGCAACATGTTTTTTTCGAGCGTGACGGACAATCGAGGTACAGCCCTTTTGACCTTGAATGTATTGATGTACGAGTCCACTCCCAATGCTTTGTCAATAGCGACGGTGGCTGAACGCCGGCAAGCGGCTAACTTCAATTATAACATCGACGCATGCCGATGCACCCGCATTTTTGTTTATCGGCCCGCGTACGCACAACTTGTTCTTTCCGTCATAATTGAGAGCTGGTCAAGTGGGTGCGCATATCCATCACGAACGATTTTGCTGTTTCCAGCCTCAAGCGCTTCCTCAGAGACCTTTATCACACGCGAGAAAGAAACAAAACAGAGACGACGATTGTTGAACGCAACGAACGTTCAATTATCAACACGCTAACTCTTTCTGCGCACCGTTCGCGCACTCAAAGCAGGTGTCAGTTGGACAGGACGTGTCTCGAATGTGAAGGGTAAAAAAATTAAGTTTCCCACGCAGGCAAGGTTTGTGCGTGGCTGGCCATAAGGTTGGTTCCCAGATACGACGGCAAATGGAAAAGTACTACGATTGACGACTGCCCACTTCGTCCTATACGGTGGAAACGGCATAAAAGAGAAGAAAAACACAGGCGCTACTGGATTGACAAATAACTAGGAAGGCCACGCGGACGAAGGATGCTCGGGTAGGCACAACGCTTAAGACTATAGCGCGGAGGTCAACCGGCGATGCGCGCAATTTGGTGGGCGCGCGCTGGTCCCCTTGGAGAATATTGCTTCCTGCGTGTTCGTCAGGCTCAAAGGAGTAGTCGATCGAGGTGTATAGTACGCCTATACTCTGGCCCGCATGGGTAGATCGCGGATATTGCTGCGCTTTTTTTTCTCTCTCTTTCGAAGAGCGGCTACTGCCGGGGGCAGAGGGTCTCTTATTTTTCTTCCATTCACGGAAATGGCCGTCCTGACTTCCGCCGCTGCTCGGGGCGTGAGCTGCAGCCGACCACACACAAACACATGGCCCGAAATGAGGCGACGACGAGGTCTGAGGGTACCGCCACCAACCGACCAGCCTTCCCGCTCTCCTCGACCACTCGCTATTAATTAACGACCAATTAGGCAACGCACGGCGGCCCGGTTTTTGACAGCCCCGTCTCCCAAGGAGGGATAGGGCCCGTTCCGCACTGGGCGCTTCTTAGTTTTAAAACGAATGGCCTCCTCCGAAACGAGCAGGCGACTTTGGAGCAGCTTGGTACGGTGCCCAAATAAATCACCGCCCCGCTCCGTCTTCGCCGCGCGTGGTTGAGCCAGATTTGAGCGGCGTGTGACCGAGTTGGGGGAGGTACACACGCCGGACGAGTATTCGCCGCCTCGCGCCCTTACGGAAACGCCATACATGGCCCATATATAAGTTATATCTGGCCATATATAAGCATATATGGCAGCATATGTGGCCACATATAAGCATATATGGCAGCATATGTGGCCACATATAAGCATATATGGATGTATATCTGGCGGAGTCGGTTCATGTATGGGCGGCGCTGTAATCGAGCGGGCGGCGGGCATCATTGGCATCATGCTCACTCGTCGGTGCATAAGAACTTCTTCGGCGAAGGGTGCTTTGTCTTTCGACGCTGCCGACGAATTGAACAGTTTTGTGAGTGGTTGTTTGTAAAGAAAAGACGAGAAGGCGAACGTTTCAGGGGAAGCAAATCAGGACCAGAGGCAAGAACTGGCACGAAGAGAGGGAGCAGTCTGTGAACACAGTGGTGCACCCATCATGCCTGCATTTGCCTCGCCGGGTTCGCGAGGGTGGCATGACGTAGCGGAGGGGGCAATGAAAACTAATTAACTTCCTTTGCAGGGCCTGGCTGCGCGAAGAGTACGCTGATTACATTTCGCTTCTCTTAACAATTAATCTACACCCCGACCTGCCGGTATTCGCTCGCAAGCATTTCTAGGTCACCGTGCCGCTTGTATACCTTTCCCCGAAAAGAATTCTTTATGTTGCGCACATTGTCTTTTCGCTGCATACCTTCGCACCCGTCGCGGTGGTCTGGTGAATACACCAATGTTGACCCGTACTTCGAGGCATCGATTCCCGGCCACGGCGGCCACATTTCCGGTGGGAATGAAGTGCAAGAGGCCCGTATATCTAGACTTAGGTGCATGTTAAAGAACTCCGCGCGGTTGAAATTGCCGGAACCCTTCACTACGACGTCCCTCGGAATCATATCGTGAAACTTCAGGAGTTACTATTGTGGATACCTCCGCGTAGTCTCGAATGGTGAACCGGGGCGGTGATAACATTCGGCGTAGCAACTGACGACTGAGCAAGCGGGAGAGCATACTTGGCGCATCACGAGTCATGCGTGTAAGTGACACCATTGCTTTCGCGACTCGAAAAGACGCCAGGCCTGCGCGGAAGGCGCAGCACAGTCACAGCGAGCTAAAGAGCGGCCTTGTTCTTGTTGCCCTTCACTTGTGGCTCATACCCGCTGTAGGGGATCGGCCAGTACTTGAGTGGTCTTATAAAGTATTATTCTATTTTAGAGCGGCCTTTCAGAGCCTCTTCTAGACACTCATTGGGTAACTGCTTTGCTTAATACCCACTACGTCATTATTAATAAAATTTTTTGGATAGTAGGCTGGCACTCGCTGTGCTATTTTTCGTCATTCTTCTGAGAAGCGTCGTATCCGCTGAACACCGGCATGCAGAAATTTTGAGCCAATTTTCAAGCAGTGGCTGACGGTGATGAGGAATTATGTCTGAAGTGGGTATGCACCCCAGTTAATAGTAGAACAAGAACAAGCTTTTTTTTTAATGGGTTGGAGCATTGGACGGGCCACTCGTTACGCTATTCGCATTGGGCGGCGGCTGGTTGTTCTTTCGCTCATTATAAAACGCTTTATAGGTTGTATTGACGCGATTGCTTTACCGACATCAAGCTTGCCGAAGGCAAGTTTGCCAACAAGCCCTACGCACTACCATGGCTCAGTGGTATGTAATACTGGCCTGGCACACAGCGGACCCGGGTTCGAGCCCTTCCGTGTCATTGGCACTAGGTTTTTTTTTTTATTTCGTGTGACAGTGATTTCGGACACCATCGGCGGCAGCGGCGGACAACTACGGCGCTGCGCGAGACACGAGTTGTGATCCCATAACAGCTTTCACTGTAAAACGTGTTAAGTGTTTGACCTTACGACCGAGAAACCTTTTGGAATGTGTATAATATTCGAGCTGCGTTACTGTGTTATTTTTTGGAACCCGAAAAGGATAGCACGAAGAAAACACGCTTTCATAAGGTGCAGTGGTGGCAGTTTAGGCTTTAGCCGGCGCACGCGCGACTCATACAAGAGCCCTTGATGGTTCGTAGGTCATCATCATCATCATCATCATCATCATCATCATCAGCCTGACTACATCCACTGCAGGACAAAGGCCTCTCCCATGTTCCGCCAGTTAACCCGGTCCTGTGCTTGCTGCTGCCAATTTATACCCGCAAACTTCTTAATCTCATCTGCCCACCTAACCTTCTGTCTCCCCCTAACCCGCTTCCCTTCTCTGGGAATCCAGTCAGTTACCCTTAATGACCAGCGGTTATCCTGTCTACGCGCTACATGCCCGGCCCATGTCCGTTTCCTCTTCTTTATTTCAACTATGGTATCCTTAACCCCCGTTTGTCCCCTAATCCACTCTGCTCTCTTCTTGTCTCTTAAGGTTACACCTACCATAGGAGACTCAAGGCAAATGGGTCTGCACGTTAACGGCATACGATGTCAGCACGCCGATGCAATGATCTCTGGCCGAGTTTAAAGTGTCGAGCAACAGCTACAAAGTGAGTTGGCTACTGCGGAAGCACGCCGCCTAATCGGTGTAGCCTGTCGTGGTAGTGCGTATATCTATCTATATGCACTTGCACATTGCAGTAATTTTACGTACTGCGAGATTTCGTCGGCCCCAGTGTTGGTGATTCTGCAATGCTGAAAAAAAAAAACAAGGATAAAGAAGTGGAGATAGTGATTTTAAGAAAAATAAACAGTACCGGTGCTCAATAGAAGAATGTTACACAATGAAGGGCGCGACAATGAAACTGGCCCCGCCGTGGTGGTCTAGTGGCTAAGGTACTCGGCTGCTGACCCGCAGGTCGCGGGTTCGAATCCCGGCTGCGGCGGCTGCATTTCCGATGGAGGCGGAAATGTTGTAGGCCCGTGTGCTCAGATTTGGGTGCACGTTAAAGAACCCCAGGTGGTCGAAATTTCCGGAGCCCTCCACTACGGCGTCTCTCATAATCACATGGTGGTTTTGGGACGTTAAACCCCACAAATTAATCATCAATCAATGAAACTGACAAGAGCAAGTGAAGCCCTACTTTAACCGGATCCTTCGAGGTGGCGCCTTTCGCGGAGAGTGGCCCCTGCACCACGCGAAAGAACAAAAAAAAAAAAAACAGCACGAAATGAAATTCAAACGTCGCCACGATGTCAGTTTTGCGTAAGAGCTGTATAACGCAATGTCTATCTAAGAGGTGCCCGTATTAAGTTTACTCGGCTACCCGATGACTGGCCGCAGCAACGGCCAGCAACTGAGAAAACCGCAGTTCCGGTGGTAAGTATACAAGAGTGTCGTTGTCGCTCGCAGCGTGCGACGAGCGCCTTGAAATGCGATAACCTCACAGGGTCGTCGCCAAAGGCGCGAATCACGGGCGCTCCAATGCCGACGTGCTTCATAAGGGACGCTCGTTGAGGCATGTCATACCGCGTTGAAAGAAACTCGTGCATGGCTACCAAGTACCGAGTTTGTGGCTGTGCTCATACGTTAGCTGACTCCTGCTCGGAATCACCCGTTCCCTGCAAGGCTGACCTTGTACCGAAGGAAGCCATGCCCAAAAAGAGGAAGCGGCTCTGTCGCTTCTGTGCGCGCTGCATGCGATATGCGATGTGGCTTATCTTTCGCTGCAAGCATGCATGCGAGCGGTGCATGGCTTATTTTTCGTGCTGTATGCTTGGAAGATAAGCAGCGCTCCGAGAAGTTTCGATTACCGAAGCCGAGCCTGCGGTCGAGGCGTCGCCACCGAGGTGCAGGCATGATCTCGTTACACGAAACCGCCGAGGGGAGGCAAATCAAGCCGGGCCTTCTCATTTTAGGGGCGAAGCTCCTGATGGCGTGGCTTGTGCGTCCCTCGTAGTACGCAACCACCAGTGGCACATACCCGAAATAGCGCTCCCTACGATTTTGACCTCCAAGGCGGTTCCGGTGAGAGATTTCTTCTGTGCGTTGTTGAACAATAAAAGATAGTGCTCAATGCACATGTTAATGGCTGCTAAGGGGGAATGAGAGACAGTAGCATTCGGCCTTTAGGTAACGCGCACGCTGTGATCCCCATTAGCAGCTGTTGGCATGTACATTGAGCACGATCTGACAAGAAAGGGTTGCTACGTTATACTCGCTGGGTGTAACCTCCTTATTTTTAGAAAGGTTTAGCAAGCATTGGGCCGCAGTGCCATGAATACAGTGAACTAGTATATACCATGAACTCGAGGTGGTTAAAGGTGGGAAGTAGACACGAAGCGCAAGCCCGGTAAGAAAGTGTGCGTGTGCCACCTCTCGTTTAGTCCTTGGAATGTCCGCTGGATGGTGGTGTTTCTATGTGGGGAATATATGATGAAAAGATGCGAGATGGTGGTACTTGGAATGTTGAATAGATGGACGAACGGACACACAGACAGATGCATGGATGGACGCATGAACGGACGCAGGGGCGGATGCATGAACGAACGCAGGGACGGGCGCACGAACAGACGTATGGACGGTCACACAGACGGACGCATGGACGGACGAATGCTTCGCCCCACTCTCCATCATTCACTCCGTGGATATGCTGCCATTTTTTTTACCCTTTTCAGGCAAGGCGTTTGTATATAACACTCGCATAGCATGACCATCGTGACGTGCGCCCACCTCTCACACCGAAGTGGTCTAGTAGTTATGGTGATCGACTGCTGATCCGAAGGTTGGGGGTTCGAATCTCGACTCTGGCAGCCAAATATCCCACAGAGGCAGAAAGCTATATTGCTGGCTTAGGTGCACGCTAAAGAACCGCAGGGAACCAATCATATCGTGGCTTTGCAACGTAAAACCCCAACAATTAATTTAATATGAGGCTATCACAGAGCATTGGCAAATCCCGAAGGAAGAACTAAAGGGGCAGGGGGGTCATGAAATTGCCTGTTCTCTTAGTTGCCTGTTCTCCCCAAAACAAATTGCCTGTTCTCCCCAAAAGACGACTTATACAGGTCTTCCCGTAAGATGACCTTTTTTTCGTTTAGCAAAAAAAAAAATGGTTGTGAAGACTACAAAGACTATAGCGTATCACGCTGCTTCCTCTGGAGACCGTGTGGCTGTCCTTTATAGCATTGTTCTCCCTAAAAGCACCCTGTCAAAGAATAGTCCACCCACTTCGGCTTTTTTGTCATGAAAGTGGGACTAGGACAATACACATCGAACAACTCGGGGAATAGGAGTGAGTACACGCGACAACAGTCCCTGAAGAAGAAGCAAAGAAAGCTGTTCGGCGCGCTGTCGTCTCTTTTATCTATATGCCGGGACATACGACATCCACAAAGGACGCATGAAGCACACAAAATATTGCAACGAGCGAAGGCCTCACGCGGTGGTGCACGAATTGGCCGGAGTGCCGGCTTTCCGGCATCGCACGCAGTGGGTCACGCGTTTAGTGAGTGTGTCCCGCGGACGGGAGAAGTTTCTCCGGCGGCGGGACGTCCGAGATGGGGGCGCGCATCGATCGCTGAGCGAAGTAGAGCCAGACCGCCGCCAAAGCGGATGCTGCTGCTGCTGTCGGGCGCTCCCGACAGGAGAGAAAGTTTTGCTTGCGCATCGATACAGGGCTCGCCTTTCGTCGGCCGCGCGGAGTTCGCCGCTCTTGCTGACATAGGACGCTGTTTAATGCATGAGCGCGTGGTGAACTTCGTCTCGCGTCTCCACACTGACACATTTCTCACTGTCGTTGGCTCCTCGAAATAACACACACACACACACACACACACACACACACACACACACACACACACACACACACACACACACACACACACACACACACACACACACGCGCACACACACACACAAACAAACAAACATTTGCGGTCACTTTGAACAAGGCTCCCGTGTCGGGAGCCGAAACGTCTTTTTAATTTTTGTGTGTTTCCCCTTGGTCGGCGTTTTTGTTACTTTGCACTATGTTTGTCCCGACCAGTCAGATGGGATTCCGTCGGACTCTTGACTATAGACAAATAACGTATAGCCAGAAGATTTTTAATGAAATAGAGGAGAATGGGAAGGGGAGGAGAGTGCGCCATACTGTACGCGTGGTTTGCTTCTGCGTTAACTGATGGTTCGTGCATGTTGAGTGGTTGCGGCGAAAATTGGACGCACATACGAAGAAACACGAAGACACTGCTGCATTCGTATTTCTTTCGTCAGTGTGTCTAACTGTCGGTATACGACCACCCGGCATACTTTATGTTGGTACGTGCGTTTCTATGCCTGCGTGTACACGTGTGTGCGCAAAGCTGGGCGATTGGAAAAGGATAATACACCCCCCCCCCCCCGCACCATCACCCCTAGCCCCGCCCCTGAAGCAGAATGCTCGGCGATATAACAGTGACCTCTGCATACCAGTTTTGCTGAATCCTGCAAGATGGCGAAATGGTTAGAAAATCCGTAACGAAATCCATACGGATTTGTTAGAAACAAAGCCCTTTACTTTAGTTGCCGACGAATTCACCCACGTCCCCGCATCAAACCCCGTACCAATGTCTCTCTGGATTGGTCGCTCTATAGCGATTGAACTAACCAGTAAGCTAGCAAATAGCTTGAGGGCGATCGCGTCGACAACTTGAAGAACATGTACACACGCTGCTGGAAACTGCAATGCCTTTTCGGGGCGGTGAAGTGACCGCCCCGGAACCAGGTGGATTCTTGGGCAACCATTAAGATCAACCTGGAGATCAACCTCCGGTTGATATATTGGGGGCATTGCGTGCATCTATACCTCGATAAAAAACAGCATTGCATATGGCTTGCCTTGTGATTTCGAGCTACAAACGCGTGGTTGTCGATTTCGCTTCTTTTAACAGTGGCATTTGCATGTACTGAATGAGCCTCAATCTCTGAAGAACACTGAGAGCGAACCCTGAAAGACGCTATCTTAATTTCTGTAGCGAGGCATTTATCATTTGTCTCCTTGTTTTTTTAGTTGTGTAAATATGTATATTAGTTCGTTTAAATAAGTTTCTATATGCATGTGGAATATGCATATATGTATATTCATATATAAGGATATGTGTGTGAGTGTATATATGTGTGTGCATGTAAATATACATGCTCTGCTAATCTCTTCATACATACTCTAATATGGACCGAACACTAGCCAATGTAGGCTGACGGCCCAGCTAGTCTGTAATAATTCCTCATGTTTTGTCAATAGAATTGAAATTGAATGGAAGACTACGCCGCATGCATATAGTCACGATTAGTGACTAGAGCGCAAAACCATCGCCAATGATGACTATTAGAAGCGAATGGGCCTTACCCTTCTACAGATCTAATCAATTTATTCGAGAAAGGAAGTGTCGCACGGGTATACAGAATATTTCAATGTGAGGTTCCCTGTACTTCGTCATAACGCCCTCCGGGCTGTCGTAACTGTGCACGGGCGGTGTATACACTCGGACCGAGTGCTTTCTATCTGTCGTCACAAGTCTTCGCGCTTTCGTATGCGATTAGCGAGTAGACGAGTCAACACAACGTGCCTCCTATACGCACGTTGCGCTCGGCGCCGACGCGGCAACGTGAGTGCGCATGTTTTGACCGTGTCTGGTTTCCAAAGCAGGCTGCCACCGGATAGGGCGCCGAGACGGATCCGTCGCGCGAGGAAGACAGGAGGCGCCGCCGGCGTATACTGCGCGCGCGATGAATAATCGCTTCTGTGCGTTCACTGACGCTCGGCCAAAAACGGCGCGAGACGAGAAGGTTCCGTTCGCGCGCGCTCGCGTTGTGTGAAGCGTATAGCCTTGATGCCAGATTGCGTTGCTTTTCTCCATCAATTACTGCCCTGTGATTCACTCGCGCCAGCATCCCGCGTTTGGTTATGCGGTAGTCAACATTGTTTCAGGTTCGGCTAGTTCGATGCACGGACGTCCAGAGGGGGTTGCAAGGCGCCTCCTTCTGGGATTTCAGATGTTTTCCTATGCTGTAGCAATAATGATTGGTGATTGATATGTGGGGTTTAACGTCTCAAAACCACTATATAATTATGAGAGACGCCGTAGTGGAGGGCTCCGGAAATTTAGACCACCTGGGGTTCTTTAACGTGCACCCAAATCTGAGCACACGGGCCTACAACAGTTCCGCCTCCATCGGAAATGCAGCCGCCGCAGCCGGGATTCGAACCCGCACCCTGCGGGTCAGCAGCCGAGTACCTTAGCCACTAGACCACCACGACGGGGCTGCTGTAGCAATAAGCTTTACGTTGCTCGATTAGCAGACACAGGTCCTGGCCTTCAGAAGTGGCATTCAATTTCGTACGTTACACGCTGTAGACTAATCTCACTTGATAGTTACGCCAAGTGACAATCTGCCAGTGGTGGGCCTTAAATATTCCGTACTGAAAAAAAAAACGAAGAAGCAAACAAGTCGGATAAGGAGGAGAATGGACCAAGCGCAAACATTAGGACGCATTTATGAGAGTCACCGTAAGTTCACCCACATCAAAATTAATCTGGGCGCACCCGATCTCCACGCGCCTTAAGACCTAGAAACCAACTATTCATTTGCGTGGGTTAAGCACCTGACTTTATCATCGTTATCCCGATCACGCACGACATAATCGATCATGCGTTTGTCTCGAGTACAGTAACGCAGAGACGTACGCCTGACCATTGGTCTGTCTAACCATATATATATATATATATATATATATATAGAGAGAGAGAGAGAGAGAGAGAGATGAAATAGATAGCTACCGTAACAAAAATTATAAACTTCGAGAATAGTGCAGTATAGGAAACAAAAATATAATTTATTCATTTATCCTAACAGTTTGGGCTGGTGGACGAGCCTTCTTCGGCGGATCTATACAGTATATCAGCAGACTGTAATATAAGTAGGCTATATAGGTAAACTGTTAGGATTAAATAAATAAATTATTGTTTCCTATACTGCACTATTCTCGAAGTTTATATATATATATATATATATATATATATATATATATATATATATATATATATATATATATATATATATATATATATATATATATATATATATAGCTCGTTGTCAGTTATAAGGAGAGCAAATCGGACTCTAACAATATAGGCCGGCCTATCGTGACACTGTATACATAACCCGACTTCCGAGAAACGCCGCTGAATCCTGCCATCTAAAGCAAGTGTGATCGAAAGCGCGTGCATGTGCTGTAGCCGAGACAAATGTTCCTAAAAACATACTTGCTTGTACCAATCTAACTGTCCCTAACTCACACTTTCTTGCAGCGTTTACCATCAGGGATCGCTGTAGTGAAGATAGAGAATGTGCACCTGTTCCGTGCATCACGTTGAAGCAGCGCCCTTGTTCGGCGCTCTCTCAAAGGCGGTATGCGCATATATCATCTTCGCGCCTTCCGAATCCTTGTCTCTGATTCCATATAATGACTAGGGTCACACAAGTGCATCTATTAGGCCGCGCTATATAACCTAACCCAATATAACGACCTAATGGCTATGAAAATATATGGTAATTTCCGTGGGTGGGACTTCATCCCCCCCCCCCCCTTGATTTACGCTTGCCGAGACTGAAGCGAAATATATGGCGTCTACGAGGAAATAATCAACATTTTCCTCGAGATCGGTCTCGACGACTGAGTAGGTTTAACACGTTACCGCTGTCAATCGTCCATTCGCGTAGCGTTTGACATAAAGTTCGATAACCTCGATATTATGATCGCAATTATTTTTCAACGCCCACAGGCCATGCACACTTATTTATTTATTTTTCCTTGTAGCTATGTCGTAGAGCAAGGAGTTTCGCCTGGTATTATTTTAATAGCGCGAAGGCAGTACAGAGCCTCAATGTGCTTTCTCCTTGTTAACGCGAAACCGACTTATGTACTCGGGGACCATTGACTCGCACGCTATGAGAATGAATAATTCATGGTATTTGAGAAAGAGAAGCGGCACATTGATGTCGCAGCCGTTAGGTACAAGGTGTGCGCGCATAATCATTAGTGAATACGACTATGGCACTTTCCTTTTCAGTAAACAGAAACATAAGTTCAAGTCTGATGAGGCGATTGGCGAAGTGTGAGCTAGCGATCACTCCAAGCCGCAGATATCTGGGCGACGGAGAATCGAGTTGGTTCGTCACCTGCAGCTACGGCTGGACTCCAGAATGCACCTTAAACAGGACTGAGCACGGCGACAGCTAAAAAAAAAAAACATTATGCGAATCAATTGTGCCGTAATCTAGAAGCGAGTATCACGAAGAAAAGTACACATTTCCGCAAGATTGTGTAGGATTCTCCATTTCGGACGACTATGGGCTAGATGCTGTATTCTAACATGTCTAGGTAGACTGTGTACGATAACGGCTAGGTCGGGAACACACCAAACGTCGATGTCGAAGCAGCATGCTTCCTGAATTATCAGACATTTACCAACGCTTACTATCAATCGGCTAACATTACCTACCACACGAACGACATTACCCAGAATTATATTATTATTCTATACAGTGCTTGTTCTAGTGCTACTAGTATGCGCGTAAGTACGGAAGACCGGTACGCCATCGTTGACCAATAAGAAATCATGAAAGGTAGTGCATTATCATAAGCCTTAAAGCATAAAAATTACGCGGGTTCAACTATCCAGGGGCCTTGCGAGTGTATGCATGCATGCATGCTGTGATGCACTGTATACAAGGTATACGTGTACCTTAGTGGGCGATGCATGGCGGGATGCGGCAGCGGCCAGCGCCGCCGTACAGGCGACTGCCGATCGCGATGCAGTGTCGTCGTCTCTGATGCCTCCACGTTCACTGCGGATGGAAAGGGGGGGGGGGAGCGCGCAATCTTCCAGGGGGGAAACCCCGCTGCGCGCCATGACCCGTCCGTAAAACGAGGATCTTGAGAGGTCTGCTGAGGCCGTCGCGCATATGCCGAACGAGTGGCATGTCTGTGGCTATAGCTTTCAACGACACCTTCTTGAGAACCAGTATCGTGGCGCCGCCAGAGTCGGCGAGCTCTGCGTCATCGAAAGGCGCTTTTTAGATCGCGTAGCTGAAGAGCGTTACACTGTACAGCAACTGTAAGAATACGGGAAGAACAGAGCTAAGCGCATTCGTGAACACGTTCCTTTCTTCCTGTCCTTCAAGGGCTTTACGGTTACTGTGTCACACCATCAATGCTGAACGTCAACACTAGCTGATCGAGGCATACTGCAATCGCTAAAAACTCTCCTTTCTCGAGGGGTCGAAATAGCTCGTACACTTTCAGGACAAGCGCGTGCTGGCAATGGAGGATGTAGCCAACCACGCCTTGAGCACACGCAGAATCTGGCAGAGTGACCCTGTTTCGCTAAGCAGACGCTTCGCGCGTACAGCCTCAGCAAGGAATGCCGTGCGTACACTCCCTAGCCAACGCGAGCAAAGCACGCGAGGAATCGAGGACAATAATAGACAGCTCCTCATACACTTCGGTCCATGCTCCGTTTCATACATCAAATGCAATGCGGTGGAAGCTATAGTATGCAAGAAAAAGAGAGAGAGAGAGATAAATAGAGAGGAAAGGCAGGGAGGTTAACCAAGCTTGGCTCGGTTGGCTACCCTACACTTGGGGTGGGGGAAAGGGAAAATAATAGAACAGAAAGGGATATAAAATAAGAGGAGTAAGAAAGAGAAGCATGAATTGTCAGTTCGAGACTACACAGCACGGCCTCGCACAGTTCTTTCACAAGCGGTCGTGAAGTCTGGTGGTCCTTAAAAGTACAAGAGGGCTTTCGTGGCTTTGCGCGTATGGGAAGCCGTCGGCCAAGGTCCCAGGATCTTCTCTTCTGTAAGCGGGCCGTGAATCCAGCTGACAGAGCTTGGCTTCCATAATACGTCGTTCGGTCTGGTATGCTGGGCAATGACATAGAATGTGCTCAAGGGTTTCCTCGCAGGCGCAGATGTTGCATTCCGAAGTGCTCGCCATTCCAAGGAGACGAGAGTACGAATTCGTAAATGCCACGCCCAACCTCATGCGACACAGTAAAGTTTCAGCGCCAAGAAGTTTGGTGGGCAATACGTGCAAGCTCGCGCCTGTCGTCCTATTGGAGACAGGGATTTCGAATGAATTCTGGATTAGGAGTAACCATCTGGAGCTGTTAAACGAACATCTAATTAAATCCACGTACACGGGCCTTGTAATACCCGTCCCCAACCACTTCGAAGCGCGGTCATGCATACTGGTCGGGAATCGAAGTGCATGCAAGCTACGCCACGGTGGTGTAGCGGTTACGGACTCTCAGCCGCTGTCCCGAAGATCGTGGCTTCCATGCAGCCCTGGCGGTGGCATTTCGATTGAGGCTAAATGGCAGAGGCCTGTGTACTGTCAGTGCGCGCTAAAGAACACCAGTGTGTTGAAATTTCTGGAGCACTACACGGCTTCACTGATAATCTTAAGGTGCTTATGAGCCGTTAAACCCAAATTCTTAATAATAATAAATTATTATTATTTAACATGGCGGTTGAACATGACGGTAGAATCACTGCGCTTGCTATGGAAGACTAGACAGCAGCGTTTGATGGCAAGGGCGTCGAGAAGACTGGGTTTTCTTCATAGGAATACGGTCAGTAGCCACGGGCGTCACACACACAAAAAAATAAACTAGAGTTCTTGTCCACACCACACATTTGAGTTTGAGTTTATTCAAACCACGTGACAAGTACACGAAAATACACTGTATACGAGGTTTGGTGCGAAGGGAAAAAAGCTGCATTTCACAGCTTGGCTGGCTCCTTCACCCAAAAAAAAATCTAAACTACAAATTTACAAAAATTACAAAAATTGAAATTAAAATAAAGAGATTGAATTACAAAAATTGAATTACAAAAATTGAAATTGAAAAACATTGAAATACGACAGGTGAAAATTCCTGCTTAAGTACGAAATTAACGATACGAGGTTTATTATTTATGAGGTATTCGAGTAACATTCCATAAAATTAGATTTTGGGTCCGCGGTTAATGGGGTATCGCAATAAACGTTAAGCGCTTCTGATGTGGTTTGAAATAATCTTTGTATCTAAACGTCAGCCGCTTCGGCCGAAAGCGTGGCTGGTGCGGCAACGAGTGAGTGTCGATTGAAATTCTCGAGCGAATAAGTCTTCTATCCATCCCCAATGCCTATACGTAGTGTTTCAAGCTCTTACCGCTGCCTCGCTTATTCGCAGCTGTCAGCGCGCCGAGGTCTTTACCTCCATAAGATGAACAACTGGGCGGTGCGGTTACTTGTTAAGCCGTGCCTGAGTGTTTGTGCAGGGCTCGTTCTGACGAAGCGAGATCAGTGACCACATTGACCCGGCTGGCGTCCTTTGCGTGTCGTCTGCGTCGCGTGCCGTCCGCCGTTGGAAAAATTGGCAAATCGCTGGAACACACCAAAGCTGTTGTGACAGCTTTTAAGTAGCTCGTAGATGTGGATGTAGATCTTCGTGATACGTTGATTGTTGTATGTTTGAGCCTTACAAATGTGGCACATGCACACTCTGGGGGATTGGCCATTTTTCGAGGTTTTGTATTTAGTAGATAGTTTGAACAATTCAATAAATAAAAAAGAAAGCGCCGGGTAATATATCAAATACATGCTGTTTACATTGTGCGATTTGGCTAGTAGGTCAGATTGCCGAATTATTCTTATCGTAGCAATCTCGAGTATATTTGTTAGATTCTCACTTTTCTGTTTTTACATATTACTTGTCCAATATTTGTTGTAGTCACAATTGCCGGGTAGTACGTTTAGAAGCTTGAATGTAACTACAAACTGCATCAAAAAGATCTCTTTGGCAATGTCCCAAAACTGAGGCACTGAAACTCAGATATAATTTCTGCAGTCAAATTTAGGCCTATTGAAAGGGGAGTTACAAGCATTCTTCTTCTAAAATATGCAACGTGTCAAAACGATAAAGTTCAATATTTCTATTTCCGCGCAGAACTGGCAGATGGTCGATAACGTCCAGCTCTGTGTAAACAAATGTTCAAACGAGGAACATGGCGTCGAAATTTGGTGATCGTAACTTTTTTCTACTCGCCTAATCTTTGTTCTTGTTCTTCTTCCACGGTGGCTCACACCCATAGTGGGTGTTGGCAAGGCAAGGTTTAAATGAGTGGTTTATTTATTTATTTATTTATTTATTTATTTATTTATTTATTTATTTATTTATTTATTATTTATTTATATTACCTAGTTTCAACTCTGTAAAAAGACGCAAGAGTGAGATTATACAAGACAAAAAAAAAGAGATCACAACAGACAAGATACATCAGAAATAACAACAAACAATCAAAACAGTTAAAACAATAAAAAATAAGCTTTTGTTGTGCATAATGATTTTGTCAGCAAGAATAGTCACAATCATTCAGTGGGTTATCCAATGCGGCCAGGTAAGGAATTCTATAATTATATTGTGCGGAAAAAGAAACTACATATGTATGTGGCGTGCAAAAAAGGTAGCAATGTTACGGGTAAAGGAAGGCGTCAAATGTCAAAAAAAAAAAAAGGCTGTTGTGAAATGCGACATGAATCGTTAATTAAGTTGTGCAAGAAAAAAAAAAGTCAGGCCTGCGCGGAAGGCGCAGCACAGTCACAGCGAAAGCTAGAAGAGCGGCTTTTCAGAGCCTTTTCAAAACACTCATGGTAACTACTGCAAGCACACTTGCTTGATACCCACTAGGGCAATAGTAATGAACTTTTGGGTAGTAGGCCGGCATTCGCTATGCTGTTTTTCGTCATTTTTTTCTGAGAAGCGTGGTATCCGCTAAACACTTGCCGAGAATTTGGTGCCAATTGTTCATGCAGTGGCTGACGACGATGAGGAACTATGGCTGAAGTGCACGTGCACGGTTATGCGCCACAGTTAATATAGGGGAACAAGAACAAGCTATTGTAATGTGTTGGAGCATTGGACGGTCGACTCGTTACGCTGTTCGCATTGTGCGATGCTGGTTGTTCTTTCGCTGTTTTAAAAACACTTTATAAGTCGTATTAACGTGATTGCTTTCCCGACATCAAGCCTGCCTAAAGCAAGTTTGCCAACAAGTCACAAGCACCAGCTCAGTGGTAGAATACTGGGCTGGCACCCAGTGAAGCCGGATTCGAGCTCCACTGTGTCTGCGGTGCAAAGTTTGCCAACAGGTCACAAGCACCCGCGTAGCTCAGTGGTAGAATACTGGGCTGGCATCCAGCAGACCCGGGTTCCGAGCCCACTGTGTCTTTGGTGCTAGGTTTTTTTTTTCTAATTTCGCGCGCGATGAGGTTACATACACCGGCGGCGGCGGCGGCGGACAACTGCGCGTGACCCGAGTTGTGATCTCGTAACAGCTTTCGCTGTATAATGATTTTACGTCACGACGTACCGAAAGGGGTTCTAGCTTTAGCTCATGTAATGCGAATGACGGTGAGAAGTAGCGATCGTACCTGCGAAAAATGAGACGGGCAACTTTTTTTTTGAACTGCTTCTAGCCTGATTACGTCGCATTGTCTAAAGTGACCACACCCGTTGAGACATAATCGATGATAGGGCGAAAAAGAGACTTATACGCTAAATGTTTAATATCTTCTCGGGCATTCTGCATTGTTCGACGAAGGTATCCGTTATAGTTTAAGGCTTTAGAACATGTTAAGGCAATGTGAGTAAGCCACGAAAGATCATGAGTGAACGAGACACCAAGATATTTGTACTGCATAACTCCGTTCAAAGAGACACCATAGAAAGAGTATGTTGCAATCAATCAATCAATCAATCAATCAATCAATCAATCATCAATCAATGAAGCTTTATTTTCATAAATAGATATATGCAATTACAGGGATTATTTGGACCGATAGCCTAAAGTGGCTAGTGGACGGTCCAATACGATGTGCAACATAAAAAGTGTACAGGTCAGCTCTGAGGTAACAACATAAAAAAAACAATCATGTGATACAGATAACACAGTAATACATTTTTTTCTTGCAGATATGCATACTTATTAGCTTGCAGCTAGTTTCTATACATAGGCACTTATTAAAAAATACAATGAAAATCGAATCAAACACACACATGCTTACATGTCTTGACTCCACAGAAAAAAATGATTTACATGCCATGCTGAAATTACGTGCCGTTTTAATCTCTAGGGGGCCGTGTTCCATATTTTTGTTCCACTAAACTGTATCAGTCTTTCTCCGTAAACATTAAAACATTTGGGCAGATTGAAATTACCATTCGAAGCATGTCGCGTATTGCGTTTAGGAATTGAAAAAAGATCAGCAGGCAAAGGTGAATTTCTATTAATTATGTTATTTACTGAAACAGCAATTTTGTAGTCACGCAACATCGGAACCGAGAGAATGCGTTGTGATTGGAAAATATTACTTACTGATTCACCTTGGCTTATGATTTTCAGTGTACGCTTTTGAAGTCGTTCAAGAGTTTTTAGATAACTGTTGTACGTCACACCCCACGATTCCACAGTAACCTATGTGACAATGACACAATGAAAAGTAGAGTGTGCGGAGTATAGCTTGTGGAAAATATTGGCGAGCTTTTATTAGAGAATAGCAGCCATAGGCTAGCTTTGCGCACACACTTTGTACTTGCTCATGCCAGTGTAAGTGTTCATCAAAAGTGACGCCTAAATATTTAAAACAAGGAACTTGTTTAACCCGGCATTGCTTTTTTTGTAAATGACAAAACAACAGTGTTTTTGAAAATATTTGATTTTCGCTTTTTCGCACCAAGCACAAAAAGAGGTAAAGGAATCATTTGAACGCTTTTCGTTACCTGCAGAAACGGTCTCATCATATAAAGCACAATCATCTGCGTAAAGGTGATTCTTCGATGATACATGTTCTGGAAGGTGTTTTATATAAATAACAAATAATAAAGGACCCAGGAAGGACCCTTGTGCGACCTTAAAGCCTACTTCTACCACTGATGACCTTGTGGAGCTTAGGTCGACAAGTTAAGAACGATTATAAAGAAAAGCAGCAATATAATAAACCAGACGTGAATTTTTGAGGATGATGTGTAGTTTGTGCAGAATATGAGAATGTATTCTCATATTCAAAGGCTTTTGAGAAGGCTTTGAGAAGGCTTTTGAGAAGGCTTTTGAGAAGTAAATAAAATACACCGATTTGATGGCCCTGTTATAAATGACACGCAATGTCGTGAGTGGATTCAGTTAGTTGGTTTACAGTGCTGGAACCGCATCTGAAGCCATGCTGTGTAATAGTGAGCCTAAAAACTAAAGTAGTGTAGTGCAGCTACCGAATATTGCTCATTTTTGTTTCATAACAAAGCAACTTCAAGCCACGCGAAACCAGTCGGAGTCGGAAGTACAAAAATTAGACAAATCCATTGCAATGCTTAGCCACTCCTATAGACACCAGCGCCAAGTTCCCTCTAGTGTACTTACAGAAAACCCTATGACTCTAAAATGCGACGAAACGCCAATTGGAATCGTCGTTTCATCATCGCATTATTATCGAACATTGTAGCACTCTTCACCTCACTCCAGATATCGCCAAGACGCGTTCTCGGCTGAACGGAGATTTTCAGCGGCAGCGTCGAGCTCTCATAAAACTGGGCATATAAAGCCCCCCCCCCCCCTTCCCCGTTTCTTTTCCCCGCATCTTTCAAAATTTTCCTTTGGCGCCAAGCGATTATCGGCGCGACAAAGAGCCTCCTTCCGAGCTCACACCCTCTCCTTCGATTGAACAGCTTCATCTTGCGAAACATATTTTTTGGTGCCACAAAAGTGATTATCGGTGGCTGTGTTCGAGACATGTCCTTGCAATTCAACTAAGCATCGTATTAAAAAACATCGCCTTGGCGCCACAAGAGTGGTCATCGCTGCGACACAGCGGCGACGGTGTCGTTAATTCGGCCATGTATATGTATGCGGAAGACGACAAATGTCAATGTCGGTGTGACCTTGTTCGGGCTCAAAAAAAAAAAAGGCACGTATATAAATGGAAATTGGCTTTTGCAACCGCGCCCCCGCTAGCGCTGCGTGTGGTCCGCGACAGCTTTGGCTAATTGGCGCTTTCCGACATAGCCGGCATGGTGCAAACGAAAAACGAACGGGTTCGCAAAGCCGTACTTCGTAGAGGGAGGGAGCGACGTCGACCACTGCGCGATTACCGATTAGTCTCTGACGCAGGAAAAACATCGCTAGCCATTTGATAAAGGGAACCCCGCGTCGTTAACACCTTAACCTTGCGCGAGTGCTCCTGACACCTTTTGCGGAAAGCCCTTAACATAGTTTCCGTTCGCACAGGTTAAACATTTTCATACCTCACTGCGCATTTTTTTTTTCGTTGCAGTCCAGTACTATTCCGTGCAGCGCAGTGAAGGCGCTTCATTCAATCGCTTAACGAGGTCGCACTGCACGCTACAGAACGGGATTATTCAATCTTCCCTAAAGTTCAGCCAGCACCCCCACCGGGCTTGATCAGAACTAAACAGTGAAGAAGTTCTGGTTATCTCTTCGCACGCACTCAGTGTACGGTGCTCACTGTGCTGCGCGGAGTTGGCGGCGAGTGAAGTTGCACGCCCTAAAGTGGATAGGACACCGCGACAAGTTAAACTGGGTGTGGCACATGGTCAAACTTCTGATAACGAGCGTCTACTCGTTCCTACGGAATGACCTCAACTGCGAGCACGTTTGAACTGGGCGTTGCTTAATTTTACTTAGCCGAAGCATTTTGTCTTCGTTTTTTTGCTACCCCCCCGCGGTGGTCTAGTGGCTTGGGTACTCGGCTGCTGAACCACAGGTCGCGGGATCGAATCCCGGATGAAGCGGCTGCATTTTCGATGGAGGCGAAAGTGCGGCATACACCTGTGTGCTCAGGTTTGGGTGCACGTTAAAGATCCCCAGGTGGTCGGAATATACTACGAAATATACTCCACTACGGCGTCTCTCAAATCATATTGTGGTGTTGGGACGCTAAACCATACATATCAATCAATCGTCGTTTATTGCTCTTACAATTTTGCGACACTGCACTGATATCCTTCATTCTACACACGAAACATGGAGTGAAAGTTGGTGAATTGTAAGGTTGTATTACCACGTACCGTCAACTCGTGCATCCCCTTGCGCACAACTTTGTTACTTTCTTACATACTTTTTTTTATGACCGAGGGACCGATTTAGTGCGCACAAACGTTACAATGAATTGTTTTAACGTTGTGTTCGCGGTCTCAATGCCTGACCACATGTAGCCGTTGCAGCGCGTCAGCGAGGGGTTTTTTGAAGCGGCGCCACGCCCACTCGCTTTCGAGAGCGAGGGCGCGCAACTTCGCGTATAAGGTGCCTCGATGTGCCAGGCATCCTATATAAGTAGCCCCGCGTCCTCACTCTTCATAGCGAGCGCGGTGCCGCGTCAAAAAAGCAATGCGCTGAAGCGCTTCAACGGCTACATGTGGTCAAGCTTTCACGGGGGTAGCGATCGGCAGCGTTCAGGTCATTTGCTGATCCTTCGTTCTCCGTTATTGCCCATTTCGCCATGCAACTTTTGACTGTCGTTTTCATAATGAGAGTAATCATGCAAGCTCGCGGAATGTGTTTGAATGCAAATCGGCTGCATTCCGGCTAGGCGTAAACTTCTTTGAACACGAGATTGATCGAGTTGTCTTACTCGACAAAAGACCTCACGCGCCCGAAATGTGGGCGTCGGCGAGAGGGCTTCCAAAAGCGTGCTGGTGACAAAGAGGCGCTCCTTTTCATTCTTTTAGTCAGGGAAAGACTTCACGCAATGAAAGAGCTCTCTTATTCCCCATTTGTTTTGTTAAGTCCTTTTTTTTGTCTGTCTCTTAAGGCTACAGTTTTCTGGTTTTGAGCGTCAGCTTTTAAGCTTACAGTTCTCCCATTTGAGGGCGGGCGGCGCTTCTATTGTAATGGTTAACCATGCATGCGTAGAGTCGTTAAGGCTACGCAGTTATGTGCAGTGATGTTCAAACGGGAACCGCTGTTTTGTCTGCAGCACACTGCTCAGATTATTGAAGGCTTAGTGTCATCGTGACATCACGGATCGTATAGACTTGTGACGTCACTGTGACGTCATCATGACGTCACTGTGACTTCACATGATTTGGCATCACATATGACGTCATCTCATGACATCGTCGCTTGGTTAAAGGAAAGCGGGGGCGATCATGATGGCAGGGCATAACCACGTAAATGCAGAAAGTTTTCCGAGGAGAAGGAGAATAAATACATCGACCGCGATGAAAACATGGCTTTCGCCTTCAACTCGCATGAAGGCGAATGCAGTGGACATTTTTTTATTTTTTTCTTTACCGTACACACACCTCCTGCCGACAATCTAAAATTTCGTAAAGTACGTTCTTCAGTTGAATTCCTACAGCCGCATCACCGATCAAGTCATGTTATTTAGTCATTCATTATTCTTCCGCAATAAAATGTTATTACAGAAAAATATACAGACGAGGGTCTTAAAGTCGAAGACTGCAACGGGACTCTCGGTTAATTATACTTAACAAAAATCTAAGAAGGAAAAAAAAACAATGTGAGCATTTGAACAGCAACAAAATATATTTAAAAAACAAGTGTTATACAAATTTCGATTCCCTGTCGGAAACGCTACAACACGCAGCAAAAAAAAAAACGAAGCAGTTCGCAAGTATACTGGGGCTCTTCTACACTACAAGACAAAAAAAAAACATGAGCGTACATGGTAGCTATACCCTAGGCATATCGAGAAATATCACCCAGAAATCTGCATGTGCACGGCTTGTTCATAGATTCCGACGCCACATTTCCGTACGCAAGTCTGTCACCGTTTCTACTAAAAAATAAATAAATAACGCTCTTTTTTGCTGCTTTTTAATTACAGTACTACGGCACGGGGTCGAATTCTCTCGCGAGATGTGAAGTTAACAGTTAATATTTTCAGGAAGCTTCAAGGCAGCGGTGTAAGTCGATTAATTATGTGACGTCATTGTGCGCGTCATAAAAGGAGGCCTCGCGGTGGAGTACATAGCTGGTTCGCCTGTTGAAAACGTCCCCACGGTTTACGTTCAATTCAAGCTAACCGAGTTATTTATTTCAATACCCTGAAAGCTGTAATGGTCATTGCATAGGAGGGGGGGGGAATTTTGAGTGAATACTTACGTTTCATCATAAGCAACACCCACCAAAAATTAATACCAACGTGAAAACCAAAAAAAAAAACCACGAGTAAACAGAAGGATGGTCAATAGAAAAATGCATAAATTAAATCAGACAATACACTACTGATGAGAACATTTTGGAAGTATCATTCGTGTTTACATGACTATAGTCATGTAAACACGAATGATGATGGTCGCACTAGGAGGGAAAAGAATAGTGCATGCATATCGCGAACAAAGACAGTAATAAAAGAAAAACGAAGCCAGTCGAATGCAAGTTAGGAATGTTTCCTTCTGTGTGCAAATTTTTTCTGCAGTATCACGTGAAAAATTGCAGGCATCGCAGTCCGCGGCCCGGCTTGTCATGCTTCGAACTGAGCGGTCGCACGGGAGGACACCTTGCGGGAGCTCCAAAAGACGCTCTCGAATGTCAAAGACTAAGCAGACGAAATACTTCGTTTACCTCGAACTAACCTAAACAGCAGACAAGCAACCACGGTACTGGCGTCGACTGTAAATCAACCCTTACCCACATCTACCCCCACAGATTCAGCAACAAATACTACGTGAGAGGCTGCCATCTCGCCTCTGTTGGGTATTTACCTGAGATGGTCCTGGGGAGGCGCAGCCCGCGGAACTGGTGGTGGTGGTGGTTGTATCGCATTTACAGAGCGGCAATGGTGTGAAGAAACAACATGAACATGAAAGAGCGCTAACTTTCAACTGAAATTATTCAAGGTTCCACGAGCGCTTTTATACAGAGTGCCAGACGGCGCGACGACACAGGTGTGCATAACATTAACTCAGAAGATAGTACTCTCGCAAAGGTGAAGTGATGGTGTACTGATTCGTCGATCCGTGGCCTTCCTGATAAAAGAAAGGCTTGTATCATCTCTTTTTCATTATTCGTTCTTGGTTATTTTAAAAAAAATCACGATGAACCAACTCGCGCAAATCTAACTTTTGTTGCTGTTGGTGGTGGTGGTATCCATTTTTATTTGACTAGGCCACCTGCCTGGCACCTTAGAATGGCTCCGACGGGAAGCGACTCTTTTAGCCCTGAAAACGATGGCCAACTGTTTCCCCTGGTCGGGAGTTCATCTCATGGTAATTTTGAGGGAGCTGGTATAGGAGTGCTTTCGGAGGAGTAAAACACCCCCATCGCAACAAGATGTTGTCTTGGGTATACAGCTAGTGCACTTGTAGTACAATTTCGACAGTTTGGTTCAAATTCTAAAAGGTAATTCGAGCGCGAACACACGACAAGATCACTCACACACACACACACCCAGGCATCAAACACACACAGCGCTAGTTTATCGTTAGTTCGAATTCACCGTTAGTAATGATTGCCAGTCTGTGAAAATGTGAAACCAACTGATGACTTTAAACACTGAGCCACTGTAGACAAGTGGCGCCCTGGAAGATTGGCACCATCGATTACAACCATAATAAACATCTCTCTCTCTCTTTCTCTCTCAGATATTGTAAATCCCGTCTTTGTTGCTGGCGTTCAACATAAGCATAGCACAGGTTAGCTATAGAAGAACTGTATACGTTTGCATATTGTTAAATGAAAGGGGGGTGGGGGGTGGGGTCTGTGGAATGTTTAGGTTGTCGGCAAGTGAACACAGCGGCATCATCCTTTCAAACGAAGCCGTTCAAACGGTTCACGGTTGTAGTGTAGCAGACCAGGGACAGCCGACTATTCCCGCACCAAGTCAGCGACTTCACTGTTCCACGTGTCGGATCACGCCGTGAACGAACTCGCTCAGTGCCGGTATGCAGCGATTCGTTTCTTTTCATTCAACTTCCTTCTTGTCAAACACTGGCTGATCGTCGTGATATAGAGTGCTGAGCAGAGCTGTTTACCACTGCCAAAGCACGGAATGAATCGCATAAAGTCTGGCAACGGCCAAGATACGCAGAATGTGTTCAGGTATAGCGCCACCGTCTCGTCGGTGACAGCGGAGGCCTGTGTGTGGCACGTGGCTTCACTGGACAATATAACACCACCCATTTGAAACACAACACCTGCGGGGAGCGACGCAGTTTGTAGTGCGACACCGTAAATTTAACATAATGTTCAAATGCGTAAGTTGTAAAGAACCAGGAGTCATTGCTGTTGACTGTCTCTTTTATTGAGATGCAATTTTTTTTCGAATATTTCCGATTCAGCTATGACGGGGCGCTCTTGCTGCCACCGAGAGATGGCGCCACGTACAGATGTCCCCAAATCCTGGGAATGTACGCTGCCCAATCGATCATTTGATTAACATTGAATACATGTGCGCTGTTGCAACATATGACCGCCAACATTAGCTTACGCTGTAACCAACATTCAAGGAACTCTATATCAAGTACCGCTAGCAAGTGACTAAATGCGGTAGACGAAATCGGTGAGAAAGTACGATCGACCGCGTGTAAATTGCGCACTATTACGGAAAGTGAGTGAAATAGGACTATAGGTGGTGGTCGACACAAATTATTACTAATCACTTGAGTTGGGGGAAATGGGAATGAGGGACGGGTTAGAATGGGAAAGAGCGGATAGGCGGCTCCTTATTCCAGTTCATTTTCTTCAGGTTACGCCACCAGACAACGCCATGATCGTACAATAACTCCATTTCGTACCCGCAATAACTGCTTCAAATATTCTTTTTTTCCCCAGAACAGTGCAGGATTGGAATAGTTTAAATAACCATCAAGTCACAACACAGTCTTTAACATCCTTCGCCGCTGGTCTGGAACAACAGAGAAAATAATTTTACTTGTGTGCTAGATCTCTTTTTTTTTTCTTATGAGAGTGATATGTCATCGGTAAAATTTTGTTACGTTTGTTTACGTTGTAAAACGCAAGTGATAGTTATTTGTTTGTTTTGCGTTATATGGCTGCCTACTATGTGAAATGTGATAGGCTGTTCTATCTGTTTGCCTGGTGTTATATGCTGATGTTTGCGTCTTTTGTACCCACCTGCTAGAATCCCTCCAGGGGATTGCAGTACCAATAAATAAATAAATAAATAAATAATAAATAATAAATAAATAAATAAATAATAAATAAATAAATAAATAAATAAATAAATACTACGTGTAACCGCAGCTAGGCGTCCCGCCTGGTCATGAAGCTGGTCAAGACCAGACCAAGCCTCTTGACCAGGCGTCCCGCCTGGTCAAGAGGCTTCATGGCCATGAAGCCTCTTGGACCTCCAGCCGTGGCCGAGAAAGTGTGACCTCCCACGGCGCTCCAGTGTAAATGAGTAACACGACAAAGTTCGCCCCCTGTGGTCTTGCTGCGCATTTCCACGTCACATGTGCAGAACACTGCAGAGCACTGTATACCCATTTCAGTCATCGCATCTCGCAGACCTTCCCGACGCTGCACACAACTCACCACTGAGCATTTCGAGGCGCGACGAAAGGAAGATCGGCGAGTGCCAGGCTGGTGCCAGCGACGTCCTACAATGTCCCCCCCCCCCTTTCCCCTTCATTTCTTGCTTCCCTACTGAATCGATTTTCCGGAGAGTCATATAGGAGCCGAAAAACTTCGACTAGCCGCGCATCTTCGTTCGACGAGAGTGGCGTTGGAGCGCGCCGCCTTTGCATTGGTGGCCTGCGCGGCACCACGATAAACTGTCTGCGTTTCTTTTTGTGTACGGTATTAGACACTCTAGAATGATATGAGCTAGGTTGAGAGCGAGACATAATTTTCAAAGCACGCGCGAGGAACGAAAACCATGAAGTCGCCTCACTTCGACACTCGCCGGCGTCATAATACGTACCAAATATTTTGCAATTACAACGTTGCGTTTATGTTATACCGTACTCTTCGATTTCGTCTTCGTAAGAAGTCCGGCATTCGAATTCCTTTCGTCTGTGTTGTTGATTGACTGATTGATTGATTGATTGATATGTGGGGTTTAACGTCCCAAAGCCACTATATGATTATGAGAGACGCCGTAGTGGAGGGCTCCGGAAAATTTCGACCACCTGGGGTTCTTTAACGTGCACCCAAATCTGAGCACACGGGCCTACAACATTTTCGCCTCCATCGGAGATGCAGCCGCCGCAGCGGGATTCAAACCCGCGACTTGAGGGTCAGCAGCCGAGTACCTTAGCCACTAGACTACCGTGGCGGGGCGTCTGTGTTGTCGTTCCCGCTAAAAATTGTTAAATTTCCGTCATATATGATACTATTTCGTAAAGGTTGTAAGGTTTTCTTACATAGGAGGATAATATATAATGAAGAGAGAAAAATCGAGGGAGAGATGGGAACATATCATTTGCGCAGGAAGTTCGTTGATTCACGGTGTTTTTTACGCATTGGCCGCAGAAGGAAAGTTTTGAAACGGTGTTTCCGCACTCGAACTTGTACGAGTGGCCGAAGAGGACCGAGATCACGACGAAAATAATTTCGTAACATCGCTTGTTTGTTTTCAATTGCGAAGCGCGCCTCTTCGCTCCCTATTCGCTGGCATCTTTGGCGGCGTCTATTGCGCCTATTCCCAGTCTACTAATACATCAGTTGGAAACATTGGAGCGTAACGGCCTGCCGTAAAGCACCATCTTATGAAACTGTCGTCACCAATGGTGCCGGAAGTTCCGAGCTTGGGCTGTGATTAACTAAATGCAGTTAATCGCATTCCTCACAGCACATGTTCTGTGCAATGTCGCAGTACTTCGTCCTAACTGGTTCTCAGTGCATATATACACGTACCGCGGTGGTCTTGCCGTTATGTTGCTCGAATGCGGACTCAAAAGCTCGTAGAATCGAATCCCGGCGGCCGAATTACAATAGAGGCATGAAGCTCGAGGCTCGTGTAGTCAAACTTCGGTGCACATAATAAAATTCCAAATGGCGAATACTCCCAGACCCTCCACTGCGCCGTCACTCATAATGACATCGTGGTTTTGGGACTTAACACCCGGACAGTCATTAGTGCCCCAGCAACGACACTACATCGCCACTCTGTGCAGGAAATACTGCGACGCGCAGCAGTTGACAAAAAGGAAACCGCCCCCATTAAGAAACAAGATTGATGACCGCGTGATGGGGCGAGGGGGTGTATTTCCTTCTGGCGCTGACTCCTTTTCTGCAGTATAAACTTAGCTACGCTATAGCACTATGAGCGATGGGCATTCCGCGTGCAAGACCCGGTTAGTATATAAACGCGCCCACTATAGCAGACCTCATTGACTGCGAAGGGTGGTGGCTCGTTCTCTGGGCGCCTCCGTTTAATTGCCGCGAAATGCGTGTACGGACCGGAAACCGGAAGAGATTCAAGCGTGCGCGCGGCCAACGTTTGTGCTTTTGAATTGACCGCCGCTGCAATGCCCGACCCGATTTCTCCCTTGCCTGATCCGCAAAGATGAAGCGAGTGTCCCGTTCCAATGTACAATTAAAGATCGCTTGCTTCCCCAGGGGCCGAAGTGCGTTTAGTATAGGCTGTCCGAAGAAGTCATACACGCGAATCCGAAGCCCATTACAAATGCGAGCATGTC